>NW_023612223.1:0-100101 GCF_013339725.1 Rhipicephalus microplus
TCAACGTCACCAACGAAGAAAACCTCGATGTGAGCGAGTACCTTCAACGCGCCGAAGAAGCCCGAAAACTTGCGCGTCTCCGTATCAAGAATCAACAGACGACCGACAGCCACCGTTACAACCTTCGACGACGCTTTGTGGAATACCAGCCCGGTGAACGTGTTTGGGTGTGGACGCCGATACGCCGACGTGGACTAAGTGAAAAGCTTCTGCGACGGTACTTCGGACCGTACAAGTGGTGCGGCGGCTCGGCCCACTTGATTACGAGGTTGTCCCCGACGGCATCACGAACTCTCAACGACGCCGATCGCGACCTGAAGTCGTCCATGTCGCGCGCCTCAAGCCGTTTCATGCGCGTTAACAAACTGAACTAGTGTTTTTTTGTATTAATGTTGTATCGTAATTTATTCATTGTACTTTCTTGCATTATTATTGTACTTTCATCTTTAGTTAAAGCATCGGGACGATGCCTTTTTTTCAGAGGGGGCAATGCCACGTTCCACTTCCCAAGTTTTTGTTATCGTCCCAAAACACCGCACGATTCTCATCGCAAACCGCGCCTGCAGTTTTCTAGAAGGTTCCGGACTGTAGTAGATCATTTCGATAAGATCACGCCCACTGTGCGAACGGTACAGATTGTTCTGGAACCTACGCTACCGCCAGCGATAACGCTAGAACATTCGACGGCAAGAGTATAAATGCCGACGCGCTTCGCCGCTTGTCAGTTGTTGATCGAAGGCTGACGCTCCGTTCGCCGCTATCAGTCCGAGACTGCTATCTGTGCGAGACTGCTGCTGTAATTGGACTTTCAGTTTACCGGGCACAGGTTCGCCCAAATAAACAGTTATATCCTAACACGAAGTCTCCTGTCTTCGGCCACGTCACGACCCCGTGACGATATATATATAATATATATATATATATTATATATATATATATATATATATATATATATACTTTAGCACCAAAACGATGATGATCGGTGGCAGTAGTAGTAGCTTGCGCACGCCGCTTGCCAGTAGCCAGGCCTGCCTCATAAAGCACCTTTAACCAAGCTGCGTCTGAACGTTTCTCGACGTACAACACCTCTATTTTAAGTGGTAGAGAAACCAAGGTTGCCATCATCCTGGAACTTCGCAATCGGACGCTACTCTCGCCGTTCACCATGACTGCTCCTGGTCCTTCTCAAGCTGCCCCACCAATGACAGTCTTCTGTACTGGCGTGCCCCGGCAACGTGACCCAGCAATTTTTTGTGGTGACGACGTACAAGACGTCGAGGACTGGCTCGTCGAGTGCGAAATCGTAAGCGCTTCCAACAAATTGAACGCCTGCGACCAGCTCACGAACGTGCGCTTTTACCTCGATTGTGTGGCCAACCTCTGGTTCAAAAATCACGAAGGCGAAATCACCAACTGGTCCACCTTCAAGACCACCATCGCCACAGTTTTTGGTCGGCCCGCCGTGCGCCGGCTTCGCGCGGAACAGCGTCTGCGTAATCGAGTCCAGCGCAGGAACGAGACCTTTTCAAGTTACATCGAAGATGTCTTGTCTGTTTGCAAGAGCGTCGATGCATCTCTAACCAAACACGACAAAATCAAGCACATCTTCAAAGGAGTTGACGATACCTTCCAGATGCTCGTCGCTAGGAACCCACAGACTGTTACCGACCTAGTCCAGCTCTGTCAGGGGTACGACGAGTTGCGTAAGGAACGTGTTTCAACGCGCAAGGCCGCAGAAGATACAGCTGAAGTTTCCGCCTTCGAGCACGATGTAGCTGCTGATCACGCCTTCTTACTGCCCCACACCAAACAATTAATTTGTGAAGAAGTTGCGCGTCTACTTTCTCGTGTGGCCGAAGCATCCGAGCCAGTGACCTCGTTCGACCCACGTCTGTGACAGGTCTTTAAAACACAGGTCACGCAGGCACTGGCTTCATCGCCCTCTATCCCTACACCGCTGACCTACACTGCCGTTGCTGCTAGACCCCCAGCCCCACCTGTTTCTGGCACATACCGGGCACCGGTCTTCCTATGCTACGACGCTGCCTTCATACACGGCACCCCATCCTACTTCGCCCCATGCACCTTCTGGCGTTAACCCAAGCTGCACCTTTGATAATCGACTTATCTGTTTTACATGCGGTTTTGTGAGACATACAGCACGCTACGGTTGCTCTCGCAACTTCCAGCCTCCAGACCATGAAAATTCTGCAAATTACCAGGCTGCCCAGAATTCCCAGTGACCACTTTTTTCTGTCGCCAACTCGTTGTCCTTACGAGGCCCTGTCGAGTGTCGCCGGTCATTACCGCCCCATCGCCGATCGGTCTCCCCAATACTTCGGCGCACAAGCCCCGCTCGAGCGGGTAACTGACAGCCGCAGTTCCGGACTCAAGAACTGCGTCGTAGTCACACTCTCCAAGCCCTCCTCTTTGTCCGCCACTCAAAATTAATGTGCTTGTAGAAGTTGTTGCTGAACGTGCTCTTGTCGACACAGGCGCCGTCGTTTTTATAATAAGTGAAAAACTGTGTCACCATTTGAGAAAAGTTACAACGCCGCTTACGAATATTGCTCAGTACAGTCACCTCCCATTTCATCGTGCCGACGGCTCATTGCACAGTACGTGTTGTTATTCAAGATGTTTGGTACGCCGTCAACTTTGTTGTTCTTCCACTTTCATCTTACGGCGTCATAGTAAGATGGGATTTCCTTTCTCCCCATCAGGCCCTCGTCGACTGCACTCGTGCTGAACTCACGTTGACGAATCCGTGCTTTGATATCGACCACCACAGTCCCTCGAAAGTGTTTGCCACAGCTGATGCCCGCACCCCGCCTATGTCCGCCGTCGTAGTGCCTGTGTTTTCCTCTGCTGCCACTAATTCGACGCTGCTGTTCCAACACACTATAGCTAGTGCGCATCACTGAACCATCGTCTTCCCGTTCGCCGTCATCAAATTTTCCAATGGTTCAGCGGTACTTTATGCATGCAACGTCTCTGCCTGTCTATACATCCTGCTGCGTGGCGAGTGTCTGGGGAGCCTCGAGACCCTAGATTGTATTTTCGAAGACCTGATGTATCCAGACGAGCCATTTCTACTGACTTTTGCCATTACACCCGCAACTGACGCCAATGACCCTATGGATGTATTCCGAAAGTCTCTTGATTGCCGCCTCACGCCTGGGCATCAGGAGCATCTGATCAAGCTCCTTCAGCGTTTTTGAGCGTCGTTTGACCACAATCAGCCTTCCATAGGTAGAGTGTCGTCTGTTAGTCACCGTATAGATACTGGTCAAGAAACACCACTACGCCAACATCTATATCGTGTGTCAACTGCCGAACGACATGTAATCAATGAACATGTCGACGTTATGCTGAAACGTGGCATAATTGAACCATCAAGCAGTCCCAGGGCCTCTCAAGTTGTGCTGGTGAAGTAGAAGGACGGTTTCATCAGGTTCTGCTGGGACTACCGACGTCTCAACCGACTCACACGCAAGGATGCCTATCCGCTGCCACGCATTCAAGATGCCTTGGAACGCCTACAAGGAGCCAAATTTTTTCCTTCTTTTCATCTGCGCTCTGGATACTGACAGGTACCCATGGCAGAGGCCAATCGCGAAAAATAGCTTTCATCACACCCGACGGTATTTACGAATTCACACTCATGCCCTTCGGCCTCTGCAACGCGCCAGCTACTTTCGAGAGAATGATGGATTCTATCTTCGAGGTCTCAAATTGAACAATTGCCTTTGTTATTTAAATGACATTGAAGTGTTTTCAACTGATTTCGCAGCCCATCTAAGCCGCTTCTAGAAAGTCGTTGCTTGCATCTCCACCGCAGGGTCCCAACTGAATCTGAATAAGTGCCATTTCGCCGCTCGAAAGCTTACTATCCTTGTCCACGTTGTTTCGAAGGACGGCATTCTTCCTCACCCTGCTAAACTTACAGCCGTTTCAGCGTTTCCCAAACCGACAACCATGAAACAGCTCTGAAGCTTCACAGGCCTTTGCGCCTACTTCCAGCGCTTCGTCCGCGATTTCGCGACGATCATCGCTCCTTCGACCAAGTTCCTCTGCTGGGTCGAAGGAGCAATGATTGGCAGACCAGGCAGCAAGAGACCTTGCTTCCTGGTCTGCCATCTGTGACGATTCTTTCAGTGAACTGCACCGCCTCCTCACGTCTCCACCTATTCTGCGATACTACAATCCATCGGCACCCACAGAGATCCACACCGACACTAGTGGTGTCGGTGTGGATCTCTGTGGGCTAGGCGCTATTCTTGCGCAGCAAAAAGACGGCTTCTAAGAGTACGTGGTTGCCTACGCAAGCCGTACCAAAACCGAAATCGACTATCCTGTCATTTGAAAGAAATACCTCGCTATTATTTGGGCGATAGAGAAACTTCAACTTTACGTGTACGGGTGCCCTTTTGGCGTCGTGACTGACCACCATGCCCTCTGCTGGTTGTCGTCACTGAAGGATCCAAGTGGCCGCCTTGCCCGATGGGTGTTACGCCTTCAAGAATAGGATATTCGCTTGGTGTATCGCTCCGGACGGAAATATTCAGACGCAGATGCCCTCTCCCGTTCGCCCCTACCCCCTGACCCGGCCTGCTGCGAAAGTCACATCTGTGATGCCACTGCCGTCACCATCAACGACATGGCATCTGAGCAACGCAAGGACCCTTGGGTTGCTTCGATTTTCGACATCCTGGCTGGGCGGACGGCTTATACTCCGATCCGCTCGTTTCGCCGGCAAGTCGAGCACTTCACCACTCGCGACGACGTGCTGTACCGACGCAACTACGCACCCAATATACGTCAGTGGCTACTCGGGATTCCACGTCATCTGCGATCCGAAATTTGCTGCACGTTTAATGAAGACCCACAATGTGGCCACGCAGGTTTCCCGAAGACTTATTCTCGCATACGGCTCCGATATTACTGGCGTGGCATGTACTGGTTTATATGACAGTACGTTCAGGCTTGCTCGACGTGCCAAAGACAAAAGACTCCCCCTCATCATGCCAATGCTACCTTATTACCCTTACCATGCATCCCGACCATTCGACCGTGTAGGCATTGATATCTATGGTCCCCTTCCCAACACTGCAGACGGTAACCGCTGGATCATATTTGCCGTCGCCCACCTCACGCGGTATGCCGAAACTTCTCTTCCCTCGTCTACAGCAAAAGACGTTGCGACTTTCATTCTTCACAAAATCGTATTACGTTATGAAGTGTTATCGAGTGTTACTGAGTAATCATGGGCGCATATTCTTGTCAGACATCATCACAGCATTGCTGCGTGAGTGCCACGTCGTTCACCACACTACAAGCGCCTATCATCAATGGAATGAGAGAGCGCTTCCACCGCACCCTTGCAGGAACGTACATGCACAGGGATAATCTCGGCTGAGCTACACAATCGGCTTGCGTCATGGGTGCTCTCTGGGGACCGTATCATATACCATACCCAGCACCTCCACCAGAAAATGTCACAAGGACACAGGGACGCAGGCACAAAACAGGGCGTTTACTTTCGTAACCAAAGGCCAAAAGCAGGAACGCCAGAGCACGAGCCCACAGAACTACTTAGTTATCCTCCTCAAGGGATGGCCACTATAGTTGTATAGTTGCCAGCCTATTTTGCGGCAATATATATATATATATATAATATATATAATATATATAATATATATATATATATTATATATATATATGTGTGTATTGTGAAGAAGAAAACGCATCGTTGGCAAGCAACATCGCCACTGCTTCGGTACTGAGTGAGTGCTGGGCTTTCTCGCTCTGCTCGTGCTAATCATCGCTGGCATCTGCTTGACCGTTGCTCTGTCCCGATCGTGTTTTTATCGTAGGGACACCATCGCAACAGTCGCAAATAAACCGCTTTTCAATTGGTGGAGGGTGTTGACATTCCCCGTCGCCTGAACCTGGGTGCTGCCATTCGCCGTCACCTAAACCTGGAGTGGCGCAACCGAATGATACCTCCCATCATGGCCACCAACAACGCGCAACCTGGCTCTTCCACTCCATCCCCCAGAAACCCCAGCGTTCTTCGTTTGCGAGAGCCCAAGGTCTTTAGCGGAGCTGATGAGACCGACGTGGAAGAATGGTTCGCTAACTATGAACTGGTGAGTGCAAACAACAAGTGGGATGACGCGGACAAGTTGACTAACGTCCTCTTATACCTCACTGACTTGGCCGAAGTGTGGTAAAAAACCGCAAAAACGACATTACGACGTGGTCCATCTTCAAAACTTCGTTTGCTGACGTTTTTGGCCGACCTGCTGTACGCAAGTCCAGAACCGAACACATCTTGCGGACTCGCGCACAGAAGCCATCTGAATTGTTCACCAGTTACATCGAAGACATTATTGGTGTTTGCAACCGTGTGAACACCGCCATGCCGAGTCGGACAAGATTCAGCTCATCCTCAAAGGGATAAATGACGGTGCATTTCAGATGATTTTGGCGTGCAATCCTGCCACCGTTGCGGAACTAGTGACTTTATGTGAAAGTTTCGACGAGTTGAGGAAGCAGCGCGCCTTGACTCAGCCAATTTTCTCACACGCCGACTCACTATTCATTCTTACTTCTGTTCCTGATTACTCACCAACCCTGCAAGAGATTAAAGACTTTGTGCGTGAAGAAGTTGCTCGGAAGCTGTCGTTGATTCCCTTAACGCAGCAGCCGCCGTCCTCTCGTCTGCCCTCACCACTCCGCGACGTTATTGCCGAACAGGCAGCTCAGGCTGTTCCTGTCGCTGCCCACCAGCAGGCTGTGGCCATGCCTGTGCCCAAACCTCTTACTTTTGCCCGGGTGGCACGCAGCAGAACCCGCCAGCAGCATTTGTCACCCATGTCTGCACTTGCTCTCTACTCTACCCCTCTTTCGACACTTTGGGCCGCACCGCGAGTCAGCAATTCCTGGCGCACTGCTGAGAATTGATCGATCTGCTACGCTTGCAGTACTCCAGGACACGTGGCACGATATTGTTGTCGTCGCTTCCAATCACAACAAAACGCTACTTTGCTGTTACCGTACGACCCACAGCCCACGCACCTACCTGCTCCCTATCCCTCACCGCAGTATAGCTACACTAACCTTCCCAAGTCTCAGTCACGCCAGCCTTCATCTCTGACTCACTCTCCCCACTCGCCGTCTCCTCGCAGGCGATCTCGGTCCCCAATGCGTCCCCGACCCGCTTCCTCCAACCGGGAATACTGAACGCCGCAGTTCCAGAGGCAAGAACTGCGCCGTCATCGAAATGCCCAAGTCGTCGCACTTCACCTGCTAACGTCGTCGCCATATATATCGATGGTGTTTTTACCTTTTCCCTCATCGACACAGTTGCTGCCATTTCTGTTATGGCCACCAAGCTCTGCCGCTTCTTACGCAAAGTGACCACGCCGCTCCCTAGACTATTGCTTCGTACAGCTAGCGCACAACCAGTTCAGCCACTCGGCACCTGTACAGCCCGCATATTCATTCAAGGCTCTATGTAGGTTGTCGAGTTCATCGTTCTTTCGATGTGCTCACATGATGTTATCCTCGGGTGCAACAACTTCCTGTCACATCATCATGCCGTCATCGACTGCGCACGCGCTGAAGTCTAATTTTCGCACTTGTCTGACAAAACATTGCACGAAATTCTTGAGCGGTCTTCAAACCTCGTCGTGCGTGAAGACACTGAAACTCCACCAGCCTCTCTTGCCGTTGTCTCTGTTTGCTGCGATGACCATACTGATGCTATAGTAATGTTTACACCTTCCGACATTTTCATGAGCAGCAGAGCCGTTTCCTTGCCTTTCGCTACACTTGACGTCACTGCTGGCCGAAGCAATATTTTCGTCCACAATCCCCTTTCTGCACCGCTTACGCTACTTGCCAGCGAATGTCTTGGTCGAGTGGAGTACCTCGATTTTTCTTTATTTCTTAACATGCCAGACGAATCATGCAGTAGCGCCTCGACCGAACTTCATGCCCTTTCCCCACTGAAATGCTCGTCGAGTGACACGTTCTCGAATTCCATCGCCGACACCCTAAGTGCCCATGAACGCGCTGAGCTTCTTAATATCCTCCAGCACTTCGTGAATTCATTCGACGTTTATCGGCTGCAATCGGGTCGGACTTCCGGAAAGCACCACTACATTTACACTGTTTTTCAGGTATTGCATCAAAGACCGTTCCGTGTATCTGATGCAGAACGTCACGCCATCAACGACCAGTCGAAGAGATGCTATGCCGTCGCGTTATTCAACCATTGCACAGTCCTTGGGCATCTCCTGTCGTTCTAGTTCGAAAGAAGGATGAATCGATTCGATTTCGCGTCGACTACCAACCGATTAAACAAGGTGAAGCGGAAAGAAGTCTATTCATTACCGCGCATTGACGACGCCCTTGACCGCCTCCAAGGAGCCGAATTCTTCTCCTCCTTAGACTTACGATCTGGATAATGGCAGGTTTCTATGGCAGAAGCTGATCGACAGAAAACTGCGTTCATTACACCAGATGGCCTGTACGAATTTACCGTAATGCCATTTGGGCTTTGTAATGCTCCTGCCACGTTTGAACGAATCATGGACAACACACTGCGTGAACTGAAGTTGTCTGTGTGTTTATGCTACGTCGAAGGCATTGCCGTTTTCTCTCCCAATTTTCCTACACATCTGCTTCGGCTTTAACTAGTCCTGACGTGTTTAACCAACGCTGGGCTCCAACTGAACCTTAAAAAATGCCGCTTCGCCACGCAAGAGCTGTCCATCTTAGGGCGCATCGTGTCCCAAGCATGGTGTTCTACCCGACCCTGCAAAACTGCGAGCAGCCGCTGAGTTCCCAAAATCTACTACACTGACAAAATTACGCAGTTTTGTCGGAATATGCTTGTACTTTCCGGCGCTTCGTTCGAAAGTTTGCGTCGATCATGTCCCCGCTGACCAACCTCCTACGCTGTGATGCAGACCTTGCATCCTGGTCTCCTGACTGCGACGTCGCGTTTGCCACGCTCCGTAGTCTGATAACATCTCCTGCAATTCTTCGGCATTTCGACCCAACAGCTGCAACGAAAGTTTACACAGACGCTAACGGGGTTGGTCTTGGCACTGTCCTCACACAACGGAAGCCGGGCTACTCCGAATACGTCGTCGCTTATGCGAGTCGCAAGCTTACTAAATCTGAGGCCAATTACCGCGTCACTGAAAAGGAGTGCTTGGCGCTAGTGTGGGCGCTTCGCAAGTTCCGCCCTTATCTGTACGGGGTCGCTCATTCGACGCGGTAACGGACCACTATGCACTTTGTTGGCTCGCCACATTGAAAGATCCTTCTGGCCGCCTAGCTCGATGGGCACTGCAAATCCAAGAGTAAGATATTCGCGTCATCCATCGCAGCGGGACGCAAGCATTCTGATGCCAACGCCCTGTCGCGTTCGCGTTTAACCTCCCGACTCAGCCTGCGGAACCACTGGGTACCATCTCAGTGGCATCTCTCGACCTCGACTCCTTTGCTAGGTGAACAACACAAGGACCCATGGAGCGCTTTCCTTTTTGACTGTCTCTCTGGATCGTCAACCACTGCAGTACCACGATCTTTCCGACGTCAAGCTGCTCATTTCGCCTTTCGTGATCGGCTGCTACACCGACGCAACTAGGCCCCTGAAGGTCGTAAGGTGGCTCTTGGTTGTGCCGCGCAGCTTGCGATCACAATCTCCACCTCCTTTCACGACGCTCTCAATGTGGTCATGCCGGAGTTTTCAAAACTTCCGAACACATTCGCCATCGCTTCTACTGGCGCGGAATGTATAATTTTGTTCGAAAATTCGTTATGGGCTGCCCTGACCGTCAACACCGCAAATCACCGCCTTTCCACTCGTCCCGGTGGCCTTCAACCTCTTCCGTGCCCTGCCAAACTTTTCGATCAGATCGAACTTGATCTCTATGGCCCTCTACCGACAACATCAGATGAAATCGGTGGATGATTGCCGCTGTGGACCATTCAACACGCTACGCTGAGACCGCCGCCCTTCCAAGTGCCACTGTGCGGAATGTAGCATCTTCATCCTTCATCGCTTCATACTACGACATGTGCACCTCGAGAACTACTAAGCGACCGAGGTTGAGCCTTTCTATCAGAAGTCGTCACATCTCTGTTGCTGAATGCCATGTTGTTCACCGCAAGACCACGGCATACCACCCGCAGACTAACGGGCTCACGAAGAGATTTAACCGCACCCTTGGCAATATGCTCGCGATGTATGTGAGATCCGATCATACTAACTGGCATCGCATTTTCTATTCATCCCGTTCGCATACAACACCGCGGCACAGTCTACCACTGTATTTTCATCTTTCTTTCATTTTATGGACGCGAACCATCCCACACCATTGACACTCTCCTTCCATACCGCCCTGACGCATCCGAATGCGTATCTGTGTCCAAAGCTGCCCGAAATAATAATAATAATAATAATAATAATAATAATAATATTAATAATAATAATGACTTTATTTCGCATCAAGGATACATGATGCAGGAGACCTGCAAAAAAAGCTGGCGTGATGCCAGCTTGACAAGGCCGCAGGCCCCCCTTCCCCCTCCCCGAACACATCGCAGCAGCGGTAACACTTTCATAAAAACATTCGGGATCATACGCGTAAAATAAACAGGTCTATGACAAGAAAGAAATCATCACTGTATATGTGTGATAAAACGAAACGTTTAATGCTTAAACAACAACAACAAAAAATCTATTTCAAAAGATGCAAAAAATGTTAGCGTATTTGCCTTAAAAAATGCGGAAGAGTGCCGTGAACTCGCACGCACCTTTCCGCCACAATAGCAGCAACGCCAAAAAGAAAACAACGCGGACTCTTCCAAAAGCCACAGCTATTCCCCGGGATCACTTTTAAGGCTGGCTGTTTCTTATGAACCCCCCAGCCTTTCCTCAAAACTCGTTCAAAAGTACGAAGGCCCATACCACGTTTTGGAGCAAAACCTTGCCGGTGAATTTTCTCATTGAGCCACTTTCCCATCTGACGACATGCGCCGGCGTGGACGTGACATCGTCCACGTCGCCCGCCTTAAGCCATATCATAGCCCTCTACCTCAAGACTCTTAGGTCGCCAGGATGGCTCTTTCTCGGTGGGGGCAAATTGTGAAGAAGAAAACGCATCGCTGGCAAGCAACATCGCCACTGCTTGAGTACTGGGTGCTGGGCTTTTCTCGCTCTGCTCGTGCTGATCATCGCCGGGATTTGCATGACCGCTGCTCTGTCCCGATCGTGTTTTTATCGTAGGGCCACCGTCGCAACAGTCGCCAATAAACCCCTTTTCAATGTATATATATGTATATATATATATATATATATATTGTAGAGAAGCCGGCGAACACTGAAGTGGGTCAAACTCTCAAGTGTTCTCTAGTGTGTCTACCCAAAAAGGACGCCGCTCGCGCTGAGAGTCCGTGCTTGGCCAATAATGTCGCCATTGTGTATGCTCACTGTGTGCCTGCTAATAAACACCATAACAAATTGGTGGAGAGTGCTACGATCCTCTTCGATGCCCTTGGAACTGCGCTCACGTACCCTGCAATCTACCATGTCTCACGACGCCTCTCAGCAAACGCCTCCTCCCATGCCACCCCCTTGTCCCGGTGTCCCCAGGATCCGAGATCCACCCATCTTCACGGGCGCCGATGGCACTGACGTGGAGGACTGGCTCGCCATTTACGAGCGCGTGAGCGTCCCCAACAAATGGGACGAGGACGGCAAGTTGACAAACTTGGTGTTCTACCTTGCGGGCATTGCAAGCTTGTGGTACAACAACCACGCGTTCGATTTCGCAACCTGGTCTGATTTCAAGATCGCTATCACCAACGTTTTTGGCCGCCCTGCCGTCCGTAAGCTGCAAGCCGAGCAGCGCTTACGCGAACGCACTCAGCAGGCCGGTGAATCATTCACCAGTTACATAGAAGATGTCCTGGACCTGTGCAAGAAATCCAACGACAGCATATCCGAATCAGACAAGATCCGGAACGTCATGAAGGGCATTTACGATGATGCCTTCACGATGCTGCTTGCCGAAAACCCAGGCACAGTAGCTGAGGTCATCGCGCTGTGCCAGAGCTACGAGGAGCTCCACCGGCAGCGTTCGATGACCCGTCGCTCCACACCACGAGAAGCAGGGCTTGCAGGCTTGGAGGCGAGCTGTGATCAGGTGGCACTGCTGGCAGACCTCAAGTACTTCATACGTGAGAAAATCGCGCGGCAGTTCTCTCTCCTGCTCTTTGCCCACCCACCGGCTGCTCAACAATCGGCCACTACCATTATTCCACCCATCCGCCGAGCAATTGAGCAGGAAATAGCGGAGGTCATGCCTGCGTACCAACCACAACAGCTTCCGGCCCCTGCGCCCCCAAGTTACGCCGAAGTGGTCACCAGGCTGCCTCCAGTCGTTCAACCGCCCGCCCCACTGACTTACGCCGAAGCTTTCGCACGACCTCCATCCTTTGCAGCGGGTATGCCGGCTACGTATGTTGACGTGACCTCTCAGACTCAGCTCCAGCACCCCCTGCTGCCTTTCCAGCCACCGTTCCGTCCATCGGCTCTTGCGTCATGGACAAGACCTACCCCAGTGAACTGATGGCGCACACCCCACAACCGGCCCATCTGCTTTACCTGCGGTTACGCCGGTCACGTAGCCCCTTATTGCCATCGCGTACAGCCGGCTCTAATTTCTTCGCCTGTTGCTGGCCACCTCAGCCGTCCCTATCACGACGAACCACCATCTATGCCACCACCGTCTCGCCCCGGTCCATCTCCTCGAAGGTCGCCATCTCCACGACGTCGTTCCCTGTCCCCCATGAGGCCAAGTTCGGCTACTCATGAGCGGGAAAAGTAGTCGTCGCTGTCCCCGAGGCAAGGACTGCGATGCTATTGCAATGTGAAAGCCCTCAGAGCCGCCTATCTAATGTCATAGACGTGCTTGTGGACGGTGTTCATGCATCTGCTCTTCTTGACACTGGAGCTGCAGTATCTGTTATGGACGAAAACTTTTGCCGCTTGCTTCGAAAAGTAACGACGTCAATTTTTGGGTTTTCCCTTCGTACTGCCGGTTCACGTCGTATCCATCCTTCAGCAGAGTGCACAGCTCGCGTTGTCGTTTAGGACGTTCTGTATGTCGGCCAATTCATCATCATTCCTGCATGCTCTCATGACGTAATCCTGGGGTGGGATTTTCTCTCCCGCAACGACCCCGTCATCCATTGTGCCGCTGCCGAAATTGAAATCTCACCCTTCTCGCACTTGACGCCGGAAGACAGTCCCTCGAAACTGAGCACGATTCTCGTGAAAGACGATACCATAGTGCCTCCAAGCTCGGCGATGGGTGTATCTGTCTACTGCGCTGGACTCTCCGACACAATTGCACTCGTTTCGCCATCCGACCGTACTTGCCGAAGGAAAGGGTTGCTAGTACCTTTCGCGACCGTGCAAATCACCCAGAGCAACGCCGCTATGTTTGTGACCAATCCATCGCCGTACACTGTTTGTTACCTTGGTTCGAGGGGAATGTCTCAGCAGAGTGGAAACAGTGGATAACGCACAAGTCCTGGACGTACCTGATGACTCGCGTTGTCCCAATTCGCGTACCACCAGTGCTGTTTCCACTTACGATTCATCATCTCCTGATGTATTTGGCCCCTACATTGATGACAATCTTACGTCGCTACAGCGTTCCCAGCTTGTGGACCTGCTGCGAGAATATCATTCTTCTTTCGATGTCGGGCGAAGTTCTCTCGGTCGCGCGTCCTCTGTTACACATCGTATCAACACTGGTGCCCATCCACCATTACGGCAACGTCCCTACCGCGTGTCGCCTGCTGAACGTCGGTACGAGCAGGTTGATGATATGCTCAGACGCAACGTTATTCGGCCCTCGGACAGTCCATGGGCGTCTCCTGTTGTTCTTGTTGCGAGGAAAGATGGTTCTGTGTGGTTCTGTGTGGACTACAGACGGCTCAATAAGATCACTCGCAAGGATGTTTACCCACTGCCGCGCATCGATGACGCAATTGACAGCCTTCATAGAGCCGAATTTTTTCTTCTCTCGATCTGCGCTCGGGGTACTGGCAAGTACCCATGGCTGATGACGCTCGACCGAAGACTGCGTTCATCACACCCGACGGCTTGTACGAATTCAACGTCATGCCGTTCGGTCTATGTAATGCACCTGCGACCTTTGAGCGCATGATGGACACCGTTCTGCGCAACTTGAAATGGCACACGTGCTTGTGTTACCTCGATGACGTTGTTGTGTTCGCCCCAGATTTCTCCACGCATCTCCAACGTCTGAAACAAGTTTTCGCACGTGTGAGCAATGCCGGCTTGCAACTAAATCTGAAGAAGTGCCGTTTTGCAGCACGGCAACTCACCATCTTAGGGTACGTCGTGTCTAAGGATGGCATTCTTCCTGACCCAGCCAAGCTTCGGGCCGTGGCTGAATTCCCCAAACCTGCGTCCGTCAAAGAACTGCGCAGTTTCGTGGGCCTGTGCTCATACTTCCGACGCTTCATACGAAACTTTGCTACAAATATATCACCGCTGACGAAGCTCCTTGGAAGTAACGGGCCCCTCAATTCGTGGTCGTCTGAGTGCGACGACGCGTTCGCGAAGCTCCGCCATTTGCTGACGTATCCTCCCATTCCACGCCACTACGACCCTACGGCCCCGATGGAGGTGCACACAGACACCAGCGGTGTAGGCCTTGGCGCTGTCCTGGCACAGCGCAAACCCGGATTCCCTGAATATGTCGTAGCATATGCAAGCCGTACCCTCACGAGAGCCGAGACAAACTACACTGTCATGGAGAAAGAGTGCCTGGCGATCGTCTGAGCCTTTACAAAGTTTCGACCTTATTTATATGGTCACCCATTCGATGTCGTCACCGACCATCATGCACTATGCTGGCTTTCATCATTGAAGGATCCCTCAGGCCGTCTCGCCCGTTGGGCTCCTCGCTTACAAGACTACGACATCTGCGTGCTGTACCGCAACGGACGCCAGCATGCTCACGCCGACGCCCTCTCGCGCTCCCCTCTGCCTGAAGGTGATGTGCTCTGCTCAGTATCCTCGGCTGCTGTTTCTGCCATTGATGTTGACATCATCGCTACCGAACAGCGAAAAGATAATTGGATCGGTCCGCTCATCGACTTACTCTCTGATCCATCCGCAATGCCATCCCCGCGTGCCTTGGGTCGTCAAGCTCGCCATTTCGCCATCCGTGACGGCCTTCTACACCGACGCAATTACGACGCCGATGGCCAGCAGTGGTTACTCGTGGTACCCCGCAGTCTGTGGTCAGAGATATGTGAATCCTTTCATTCTGATCCGCAATGCGCGCACTCTGGGGTATTTAAAACCTACCATCGCATTCGACAACGCCACTTCTGGCGCGGGATGTACCGCTACGTGCAGCAGTTCGTTCGCTCCTGCCTCTCTTGCCAACGCCGCAAACCGACAGCACACATGTCGCCAGCCAGTCTACAACCGTTACCTTGCCCTGAGAATCCGTTTGGGCGCATAGGTGTCGATTTGTATAGACCACTTCCTCTGACGTCGGCTGGTAACCGCTGGGCCTTCGTCACCGTAGATCATTTAACGCGATACGCCGAAACCGCCGCTATTCCTGCGGCTACTGCGCGTGGTGTTGCGTCCTTCCTACTGCATCGATTCATACTGCGCCACGGTCCAACTCAGGAGCTTCTCAGTGATCGAGGCCGTGTCTTCTTGTCAGAAGTCGTCGAAGCCATTCTCACGGAGTGCCATTCTGTCCACCGCAAAACAACTGCTTACCACCTGCAGACGAATGGTCTGACCGAACGCTTTAACCACCCCCTCGGCGACATGCTTTCGATGTACGTCGCCGCCAACCACACGAATTCTGATACTATACTGCCCTTCGTCACCTACGCCTACAACACCGCCTCTCAGAGCAGCACCGGTTTTTCACCTTTCTTCTTGCTGTACGGAAGGCACCCGTCACACACCATCGACACGATACTCCCGTACACGCCGGATTCATCTGAGTGTGCACCTATTTCTGAGACAGCCAGGGGTGCTGAAGAGTGTCGCGAGCTGGCCAAGACATTTACGACGCATGAGCAAAAGCAGCAGAAGAGTATTCGTGATGGCTCCGCCACTTCTGAACCCACGTTCCTTCCTGGTTCCCTTGTATGGCTCTCAATCCCGACCTCTGTAGCTGGCCTTTCTTCCAAACTACTCCCGAAATATGAAGGTCCCTACCGTGTGATGGAGCGCACATCTCCAGTCAACCATCTTGTCGAGCCAATGAACAATCTTCGGACATGCGCCGTCGCGGGCCCGACATAGTCAACGTGGAATGCCTGAAGGCTTACTATGACCCTCTCGTAATGACAAGCTGTTAGGTCGCGAGGCGGCTCCCTCTTCAACCCCGGGGTAATTGTAGAGAAGCCACCGAACACTGATGTGGGTCAAACTCTCAAGTGTTCTCTAGTGGGTTTACCAAAACAGGACGGCGCTCGCGCTGAGAGTCCGTGCTTGGCCGTTACTGTCGCCATTGTGTATACTCGCTGTGTGCCTGCTAATTAATAAACGCCACAACATTATATATATATATATATATATATATATATATATATATATATATATATATATATATATAAAGGGAAAGAAGTGTATACCTAAGGGCTAGTTTTTTCGTGTTTTGACACAATATAATGAGATCTAACAGACAGTTATTCCTTGGCATAACTGTCTGTTAGATCTCATTATATATATATATCCTGGTTCCGCGCAGTTCCCAACCGGATAAAAACGAAAAATCCGCATGGCAATGGAACTGCATTAAAAAGCCTGGCGTGTGGCCTCACCGGTGACGACCGCCGTTAACGCAATCCCTCACCAGAGAAAGATTGGCCAACCTGGTGTAGTATCTGCCCACTACCTCCCACATTCATACGTCAATTAACTCACGGCCCTCAGTCCCCAGCAGCTGCGAAGCAACTGAATATGACGGTGGTCAGATCTGCAACGCTGCAGACGGTGCTAAGAATCTCTGGATCCGGACAAGCCGTCATTGGAACATGAACTTGACAACGTTTAATAATAGAACCTTATCAAGTGAGGTAAGCCTAGCTTTACTATACGAGGAGCTAGAGGGTGTTAAATGGGATATAATAGGGCTGAGTGAGGTTAGGCGGACAGATGAGGCCTATACGGTGCTACGGAATGGTCACGTTCTTTGCTATTGGAGCTTGGCTGACAGAAAACAGCTAACTGAAAGTGCGGTTCCTTATTCACAGAAACATAGCTGGTAACATAGAGGAATACTATAGCATTAACGAAATGAAATTGTGGTAGGTATCGTAACTAAACTCAATAGGAGATACAAGATGAAGGTCGTACAGGCTTACGCACCTACATCCAGCCATGACGACGCCTCAGTTGAAAGCTTCTATGAAGACGTGGAATCACCATTCAGTAAGGCTAAACCACAGTATACTGTACTAATGGGACACTTTAACGCAAAGGTAGGGAAGAAGCAGGCTGGAGACCAGGCAGTGGGAGATTATGGCATCGGTACTAGAAATGCCAGAGGAGAGCTACAAGTAGAATTCGCAGAACGCAATAATTTATGGAATATGAATACCTTCTACGGAAAACGAGAAAAACGTAAGTGGACATAGAGGAGCCCTAATGGCGAAAGAACAAAATATACTTTATAATGATTGCACACCCAGGCATCGTGCAGGATGTGCAAGTGCTTGACAAGGTACAATGCAGGGACCTTAAAATGGTACGGTCTCGAATTCACCTAGACTTGAAGAAAGAACGACAAAAACCGGTACGAAACAAGCCAATTACTGCACTAGCACTGAGAGGGAAAGTATAGGAATTCAGAGTCTCACTTCAGAACAGTCACTCGGCTCTTATCGAGGAAACCAGTCTTAGCGTTGACGCAATGAATGACAATCTGACGAGTTTCATTACGGAATGTGCAGTAAAACTTCGAGGTATGACACTTAGACAGGACACTGGCAAGCTGACCTAGGAGACAAAGAACGTCACCAAAAAGCGCTAAAGCATGAAATTCTCAAGTACAGCAGACAAAATAGAACAGGCAGAGCTTTCTAAGTAGAATAATAAGCGTCAGTTATGGGATGTAGAAGGTATAACATGGAGATAATTAAAGACGCTCTGAGAAGCGGAGGAAGCGTCAAAGCAGTTAAGAGGAAACTTGGGATAGGCAGAATTCGGATGTATGCACTAAGCGACAAACAAGGCAAAATAACTACGAATATGGATAGGATAGTTGAAATAGTGAAAGAGTTTTGCAGATACTTGTAAAGTAGCCGGAACAACACTGACCTTAATACTATATGAAGTAACAATAACCCAGATGACACCTTATCATTAATGATAGAAATCAGAAAAGCCTTGGAGAGCATGCAAAGAGGTAAAGCTACTGGTGAAGACAAGCTAACATCAGATCTGCTGAAAGACGGAGGACAGATTGTGTTACAAATACTGCCACCCTGTTTACGAGGTGCCTCCTGACGGGAAGAGTGCCAGACTCTTGAAAGAGTGCCAACATCAAGGAGATGACAAGGACTTGAAGAATCCAGGCCTATCTGCTTGCTCTCCGCAGTTTACAAGGTATTTACAAAGGTAATTGCTAACAGAGTTAAAAAATCAATAGAATTCAATCAACCAAAGGAACAAGCAGGATTTCAAACAGGCTACTCAACAATCGACCACATTCATACTATCAATGAGGTAGTAGAGAAATGCTCAGAATATAGCCAACCACTATACATAGCCTTCATAGATGACGAGAAGGCGTTTGAGTAGAAATATCAGCAGTCATGCAGACACTGTGGAATCAGGGCGTCGATGAAGTATATATAAACATCCTGGAGGAAATACACAGGGGATCAACTGCCGCCATAGTGCTTCAAAAAGAAAGAGACAGAATACCAATCAAGAAGGATGTAGGGAGGGGGTAACCATCTCCTCAATGCTATTTACCGCGTGCTTACAGGTGCCTATGTTGGTCTGCCCTGACCCATCGCGTCAATGTGATCGAACATACTTCAACGGTGCAGAAGAGAAAAATGTTGCATACTCGCCCACAGAATACGAAATGGCAAGCGTGATGAATCACTGGGATGACGCTACGAAGCTCAACTACAGCGTATGACATCAAAAACACCTACGTTACTTTTCGACATAGGCTGCTTTCAAAACGCACTTCTCGGAGGTAATTAGGCGCCCCGCTGTTCACAAGGTTTGAGCGGAGCAATGATTGCGTATTCGTGCGCAGGAGAATGGTGAAACATTCACCCGCTACAATGAAGAAGGTGTTAGCCTATGAAACCACGTTGATGTCGCAATGCCTGATGCCGATAAGATCAGGCATATCTTGAAAGGGACCGAAGACGAAGCCTTTCAGGTGCTCCTGGCAAAAAACCCGTCCACAATGCCTCAATTTGTCAGTCTTTGCCGAAGTTTTGATGAGCTGCGCAAAGAACGTGCAGCCAGCGCTACTCTTATCGACAGGCGACGTCAATTTTGTGATTGGATTTTGCTCCTGGCATATCACCTTTCTGCTCCTCAATAAAGATGTTTGTCCGTGAAGTGGTTGCTCGCCTGCATCCGCTGATGCCGCTTGTACACGACCAGTCGAATTGGCGCCCGCTCTCCAAGACATCCTCGGAGACCAGGTGCCCGAATAAGTCCCGCCTTTTCTCTATCAGGGTACGAATGCTGCTCCCCCGACGTAAGACGCAGTCGCTTCCAGGCCTGTGCTGCAAGTTTACAGCCCACGTCGTCCGCCTATTCGTGCGCCACTATCGCCACCCGCCCGACCAGTCATACAGTACGCGCGAGCCAACCACCCTTGAAGCACAAAAAAGAACCATTCAATTTGTTTTATTTCTGGCCTTGTTGGATAACGTCATACATAATAGTTGGGGATTTTCTCTTTACACATGTTGCGATCGCAAATTGCGCCCAGGCTGAGCTCGAGTTCTTGCCGTTTTCGACAGACGTCATTGATGACAAGGACACATGTTGCAAAATTAGAGAGTTTTTGGCGACACCATCGTGCCTGCCCAGTCTACCGTTCTTGTCTGTATTTCCTCTTGCTCTGAAGACGATGTTTGAGTGCTTTTCGCGCCGTCTGCACTTCTAGTTTACCACCAATCACTGTCATTGCCCTTTGCCGACCTTGATTTAAATTAAGGTGCCTATGTGAATTACGTCATGAATACATCGCCTGAGCCCAATACTTTGCACCACCAGGAAACCCTAGGCAAAGCCGAAGCGCTGGCGCCATCTTCGATTCTCGACACAATGAATGCCTCCACTGATATGGCTGCCCTCGAGATACCAACTCCTCGGTGACTACTGCAATCTTTCAGACCAACTACAGCCAGTTACCATAAAATGACACCAGACCAACTTTTTCGCTTGCTCAACGATTTATCTTCCGCTTCTGACTGCGAAGCAAGGGCAAACGACCGCACAACGACTCTTTCGCATACTATCGACCCCAAAAGACATGCGCCCACTCGACAGCGTCCCTAACGAGTATCAGCGCGCGAAAGGCGCCTTATCGATGACGAGGTAAATAGCATGTTTCAACACAGTCATTCAACGTTCAGACAGATCCTGGGCATCACCTGTTATCCTTGTTTGGAAGAAAAATGACACAATACGATTTTGCGTCAATTATCACCGGCTTAAGAAGATTACCCGAAAGATTGTGTGCCCGTTGCCACGAATTGATTGATATGTGGGGTTTAACGTACCAAAACCACTATATGATTATGAGAGACGCCGTAGTGGAGGGCTCCGGAAATTTTGACCACCTGGGGTTCTTTAACGTGCACCCAAATCTGAGCACACGGGCCTACAACATTTCCGCCTCCATCGGAAATGCAGCCGCCGCAGCCGGGATTCGAACCCGCGCCCTGCGGGTCAGCAGCCGAGTACCTTAGCCACTAGACCACCGCGGCGGGGCCGTTGCCACGAATTGACGAGGCACTCGACGGTTTGCAAGGAGCGGAGTTTTTTTCTTGGTTAGATGTCCCATCTAGTTACTGACAAATGCCCATGTCTGAGGCTGACTGCTACAAAACCTCGTTTTAACACCAGATGGATTGTACGTATTCACTGTGATGCTATTCGGTCTCTGTAGCACGCCCGCCACCTTTCGACGGATGAGGAATGGAATCTTACGTGTCCTCAAATGGTGCAGTTGTCTCTGCTATCTAGATGATATTGTAAAAATAATACGTAGAAATATTATAGTGTTTTCACCAGATTTTCTGACCCACCTAAACTAATGCTTCAAGTTTTGACCTGTGTCTAAAATGCCAGTATCCGGCCTAGTTTGAAAAAGTGCCTATTCGCCACACATAAACGAACTGTACTACGCCAGGTCATCTACAAAGAAGGCATTCTTTGCGATCCTGCTAAACTTTGCGCCGTGGCCTAGTTCCGTAAGCCTATTAACCTGAAAGCAATGCGTACCTTCATTGGGCTATGGTCGTATTTTCGAGGCTTCGTTCGAAATTTTGCTACTGTCATCGCACCTTTTAATGTACTTCAAGGCGACAACGATCTACTTGGTCAGAAACTTTTGACGATGCGTTTCTTTGCTTACGTCTCCGCCTATTTTGCATCACTTTGCTCCGAGCGCACGTAAAAAATTCACACTCATAGCCGTGGTTTCAGCCTTGGTGCAGTGATGGCCGAACGTGGCAATGCCAACGCCAAATACGCCTTTTTATATGCCACCCGCGCACTCAAAAACCTGACACCAATTACACTGCAACCGAGAAAGAGTGCCTGGACAAAATGTGGGTTCTACATAAATGTTGCCCCTTTCTTTACGGTCGCCCTTTGTATGTTGCAACATACCACCAAGCTCTGTGCTGGTTGTCAAACCTCAATAACCCGCCAAGTCACCTCGCTCGGTGGGCCTTCCGACTGCATGAATATGACATCCGGGTCGTATAGCCTTCCAGCCACCAACGCTCTGCTGCTGACGCCCTGTCACACTTCCTGCTCATTTCCGACGCCAACGCACTAGTCACAATCACAATATTTCGCCACTTCACATCTTGGATATGGCCTCGGAGCAAGAAAAATGACCCATGCATCACTACAGTTCTCAACTTTTTGTCAAGCCCCCTTACCGCACCTGCTGCACGAGCGATACGCTGCCAGGCGCAGCATTACGCTATCGTTGACGGCCTCTTATACCGTCGTAACCACCACAACAATGGCCGCTTAGAAGGCTATTGGTCGTGCCCCGCCATCTTCGTCGGGATTAACGCTCCGCTTTCTACACAGTGTTGTCATGGTGGTGTGTTCAAGAAGTACACGCGCCTTCGTCTACGCTATTATTGACGCGGCAATTACAGCTTCATCTGCTTCATCTGCAACTAATGGTAACATCACCCGGTTTTCCCAGTGCAATAATCTTCTTTTGCCGGCCGTAAGGACAAACTACGGCAAGTTCTCAACCTTATTTACTAGCATAGCCATTTGGAATTCATTGCATTTCGAATTGAAATCATCGCATAACATCCATATTTTCACTTCGCGCAGTAAGAAATATTACGCTCAGGGATTAATCACTTCATCCGATTTGTGTAATTAACTGTGAATAGCTCTCCACAGTTCTGTGCTATTTGACTACTTCAATTTGTCTTTGTATAATTGATAACAGTAATAATGAAACATTTTGCATTTGTCCCGTACAGTTCATTATTATTGTTTTTGTCTTCACTTGCTTTTGAATATTTCCATGTTATTTTTCAACAGTGAGTATTACCAATATGTTGTGTTTTGATCGTATTTTCATTGTTAATCAAGAATATTCATTATTACTCACAAGTCCGTAAACCATTGCTGTATTTTTTGTAATTACACCATCCAAGTAGCCATAGGAGGTCCCCCTGTCAGTTTCTCTGAAACTTTGGGACCTCCTGCTGTAATAACGCTAACCATGTAACTCAACTGAACTATTTAATAAACTTGACTTAACTTGACTCGACTTTAAAATTTGCCCGCTCTTGCCTCGCCAGCCAATGACGCGAACCTGTCTCGCATTAATCAGAAGCACCTCTCCAGCCACTTCCTTGCCCAGCCCACTCATTTGATCGTGTTCGTATTCTTTTGTACAGGCCTCTCCCATGCACTGGAGCTGGCAACCGCTGGATTGTCATCACCGTGAATTGTTTGAAAGGATACGGCGAAACCACTGAGTTACCTGCTACAACAGTCACAGATGTTGCCTCGTTTATTCTACGCAGCTTTGTCCTCTGGCATGGTGCCCCTCGTCAACTTCTCAGCAATCGAGGAGGCGTTTTGCTGTCAGGCGTGTTGAAATCACTCCTATCTGAATGCAGAATTATTCACCGCACCACAACCGCATATCATCCACAGAAAAATGGATTGACGGAATGATTTAGCCGAACTCTTGGTGGCGTGTTGTTGTACCCTGCGTCAGGCCACTGCAATCAGGATCTTCTTCATCCGTTTGTCCCATTTGCGTACAACACCACCTCGCAAGCCGACTCTGAATTCTCACCATTATTTTAGTCATACGGCTGTGAACCCTCCAGCACCGGATGATACGATTGCAACATATCATTTAGACGCTGACGACTACCAGCCTGTGTCTGCGGTGGTTCACCACAACGACAACTGGCCCGTTAATTCACCTACGACCAACAGTGTCGCAAAAAACAGCATCAAGACTCCGACATCCCTCCTGACTCTTTCACAATCAACTCTCTCGTGTATTTTCGGGCCCCGCAAGTCGCTGCAGCCGGTTTTTCGTCTAAGCTTTTTCCGAAGTACCACGGACCCTACCGCGTGGTTGCGCAGACCACTCCAGATGGATACTTGCGCACAAGTATCCACAGTGTGAATGCAAAACTGAAGTATAGTAGGTTAAAATGAATTTGACAATCTTTTTGTCGATAAAATTACGGAAGGCGTAATCTTTGTCCCTACTTTGAACCATATAATCTAAAGCATTGCCTCCGAGATGCGGCGCACAACAATTCATCTGTAGAGCAGACGACAAATGACAACTTGCCCTAAAGCGTGTTCTTCAGTCTAATGCGGCAGTCTTCATGCTCAAATCATAAAAATTTGTTATGAATCGTTCATGACCTCATTCAACATTCAATTCTCTTACCCAACGTGTTGCAAGCACATGGCCGTGACAACGGCTCCATCTGTGTGTCAGTAATGGAGAGGCGCCACATATTAGAAGTCTCAGAGCTCTACGAATAAGAGTGAATTCAGATACTGTAGAATACCGTGTTCACAATAGCTACTCCTATCTGCTAAAACAGCCTTTCTTCCCCAAATGCGGTCACGTTTACTCGCATTTGAAGCTTATTGCAGCTTTTCCGTTCCGATTTCTAGATTTCTCAACTTATCAGCGCATTCTCGAAAAGCTTTCATTTCTACCACAAATACTGTCAATAAAAACAAAATAATGCAACATGTTTTTCCATATTACTGTATGATGGTCTTCGGTTGTCTATTTACGAGATGTTAAGAAAAATCGAAGATGGGTTTTTTTTATAATTCAAATTTCAGTGTAGCACACTTTTGCCATTATGAAAATTTTGAGGCAATATATCAAACTTTATGTTTGCCCTACTGCAGCAATAATTTATGTACCTAATGAACACACTATATTTTTAAAACGTGTCAAGTTTGAAAACGCTGCTTGCATTACATTCGCAGAAAAAAATGGGAACACGTAACTTTTTTTTAAAACTGTCGCAAAATTAGACATTTTCAAAAGCTATTTTCTTAAGGTCTACAAACTTGAAACCGCATGACTTCATTCTTCATTAGACATACATTTCAGGTAAAACATATCTTTCTTGAAACAAAAATATTTGTCTTTTTGTAGCATCTGCAATTTTCGAAAATGACAGGTGACGAAATTGGTGCCTCCGTGTTGGTGAAGTTTAATATTTTTTCTCGTAAGTTATGCCGTTAATCATAAAACGAAGTTGACTTGCGGGCTACCCGGTGAGAGTTGCACGAATTATAAAATACTCAATAAAATCTAAAATACAACATTTGGACCCGTATCGATCTCTCGCGAAATCACCCCCTTTTAAGGACTAACGGCACTGGGTCTAACAGTTAGTCAACACAGACGAGCTCAAGGGACTAACATTTATGCCCCACATTTACACCTTAGTGAGTAACCGTTAGTTCTACAATTCACCTCAAACGACTAACATCTATTCCTCACATTTGCACCTTATAGGGCAACAGTTAAGCGCCACATTTACACCTTGCCGGGCCACCATTAGTCCTCACAGTTGCACCTTGCCGGACGAATGGTTGATCCACTCAAATACTCCAATCGGATGAACATTTTTGTTTGCTGTTTAAACATTGTGGCGCTAAGAAGCACCCCAAAAAACAGCAGGGGGCCAAACCAAAAAAAATTATCGGTTAAGAAGGAGGTGAAGGAAGGTGACACCGATATGCGGAGGATTGGCGTGATTAAGAAGTTCGCACTAGAGATGTATCGAACTTTTAAGCAGGAAATTGCCAAGGAAAGGATCTATAATATTACTCGGGGTAGTTCTCTACTGTTTGAGGCCAGGACGGGAGTATTGTGAACCAAGTACATATGGGGCCAAATACGAAAGGATAGACACGGTATACAGTTCGTGTGGAAAAGAGGAAGCAACTGCCGGTCTTGATAACGTTCTGTAATGGGCTTCGCCCTATAGTTCAGGATGATGGCGCAGGAGGACGGTAGAGGAGGAAGGGAAGAAATGAAAGACAGGGAGGTCAACCAGATTCACGTCTGGTTTGCTACCCCGCACTGGGAGAACGGGTGAGGGGATAAAAGGAGAAGAGAGAGAGAAGTGAAGGGCAACGTGTGTTTAGATGTGACTTTGTTCATTGCACGCCTACAAGCTGTCGCGTTGTCAGGTCGTCTTTAGAAAATTTAGTAATGCCCGCATCGCTTTGCTGGCCTGCGACGCGTAGAGCCATGAACCAAGGATATTCTCTTCGGAAAAAGGTCTACCGTCTAGTGTCTCAAACCTTTCGCGTAGGAAGTTGCGTTCGCTGGCAAAAGATTCACGTGACCACAGTACAAGTTCTATAGTCTCGTCCGTGTCGCACGATTCACATAGGGAGCTATCCGCCATTCCTATGCGAAAGGAGTACGCCTCCGTAAAAACTACTCCTAACCACAGGCGGCACAGTAAAGTTGCATCTTGGCGGGAGAGGTCCGATAGAACTTGAAGCTTTCTCGATGGGTCCGATTTGTGTAGGCGGCGGTTCCCGACACTGAGGTCACTCAGCCAAGTGTCCGACATAGTGTTAGCGAACGAGTGAAGGCCCCTTGCAGCGTCGGTTCTCGACAGTGGAATTGGGGTTGTCTGGGCGTCCGCGTGGGCGGATCAGGCCGCATTATCAGCAAGGTCATTACCGACAGTACCACAATGTCCCGGTAACCATTGAAACACCACGTCATGTCCTTTCGATAAAACTTCATGAAGCACTTCTCTTATTTCATTCAATAGTTGTTGATGCACCCTTTGTCGTAAAGCTGATTGCAAGCTCTGAAGGAATGCCTTGGAGTCGCAGAACACAGCACAGTTTTGAGGTCGGGCTTCCGATATAAAGTATAGCAGCAGGTAAGGCAGCAAGCTCCGCTGCTGATGTTCTCCTATGCGACAGTTTGAACTTTATAGTGACCTGGTACGTCGGAATGACAGCAGCACCTGTAGAGCTGCCAGCCGAAACCGATCCATCGGTGTAAATGTGGGTCCTCTGGCCGTATTTTTTGTTGAGTGGCGACAATGTCACCTGTCGTAGTACCACTGTTGAATGACGGGTCTTGTTCGTTATTTCCGGAATAGTGAGGAACACCTGTGGTTGTTGTAGGCACCACGGAGGTGACGCTGGTCTTGTTGCTGGAATGAAGCCAAAAGGAAGGCATTATTTATGAGCAGAAATAATCTTGTGGTCTTTGAAGTGGCAACACTGAAACATGGTGACCAGGAACTCGGCAGTGGTGTCTTATGTGGGCTCTCAAATCGTCAGTGGTCATGTATGTTTGAATTGGATGCTCTCTTGCGGTCACAATTCCCCCGTAGGTTGAGGTGCATCGCGGCAATCCTCAGCACACGCGCAGTGCTTGTCCTTGCAGACTTTCGAGGATACGGATGTTTGTCTTGCACTTACTTGCCAGTAACGGCAAGCTGTAGCGCAAAAATCCCAGAAACAGTGCCCTGTATAGCTGCATCATTGACCTTATCAATGTGCCCCGAGATTTTCCACAGAATAACCGCATAATATGGACGATGGAAGTTAGCTTTCTCTTCAGGTAATCGCAGTAGGCACTCCACGAAAGGTCCCTGTCAATAATCACACCAATGAAGCGATGGTTCCTATGGTATGGAATATTTCGTCCATTGATGGTAACGGGGTATTGTGTGATGGGTCTGCGTGTAAACGCAACCAATGCACATTTCTCCGTTAAGACGAAAAAACTTTTCTGGCGGAGATATGAGCATGTCAGTGTGGCAGCCTGCTGGACTCTTGCACGTACTTGTAGACGAGTTACAGGCGAAGTTCATAGACAAATATCTTGAGCATATATGAATATGAGGACAGTACTGGGCACAATTTCACGAAGACCTACCATCACGATGTTAAATAAAGGGGGATTTAATACGGCGCCCTGAGGGAAGCCACGTGAGGTAGAGTAATTGGCGGTAGGTCCATCTGCGGTTTGTACAACAAAAAGACCTTCTCTTCAAATAATCCTGGATCCATTGAAACATCCGACCACCGATTCCGCCAGCTTCCAACGAGTCTAGGATGGCTTTATGTGTTACGTTATCATAATCCCTTTGACGTCGAGGAAGAGTGCCAGTGGTATGCGCTTGAGGCTCTTCTGTTACTGGATAAATGTTGTGAGATCAATCACGTTGTCAAGAGATGACCTACCTCACCGAAAACCCGTCATGCAGTTTGGGTATACGTTGTAGCGCTCGAGGTACCATTCTAGGCGTGTAAGTATCATCCTTTCTAAGACTTTTCCTACGCAACTTGCGAGGGCAATAGGGCGAAATGATGTCAAATCAAATGGTGACTTTCCTGGTTTGTAGTGGCACAAGTCAACCTATTTTCCAATCCTGGGGAACAATGGCCGCCTGCCATGAGTAGTTGTATTAGCGTAACAACTGTCCCCTGGCCTCCTGTTGAAGGTTGGCTAGAGCGGCGTAAGTGATGCCATCGGGTCCTGGTGATGATGATCATCGGGAAGCCGCTAAAGATGCGTCATGTTCTTTTATAGTAAAAGGATTGTCCTTTTCGAAGATGCGGGGTTCAAGAATAACACTCTTAACAGTGCCAGTGGACAAGGCGCACACACGAGCGATTCGCGTGCAAAACTCATTTGCCACTTCAAGTTGGATGCGGCCTAAATGTAGGGCTAAAGCCATGAAAGGATCTCTTTGTTGGGAAGCACGATGGGCAGCACACGAATCGTGCTCCAGATTTGTGACAATGGCTTTTTGGGGATTCATTGACTCGCCTAATAATTTCCAGTGTTTCTGTTCAAGTTTGTCTAAATGTCGTTGGACTTTTTTTGTATGCGTCGTGCCAGCCTCAAGTCACACATCGCTTTCGTACGTCTGTGTCTCTTTTCCGCCCGTCGGCGAAGCGCACACAGTTTTTTCAGTTCAACGTCAAAATCTGAACGCTTGCCGGTGAACGGGAGAAGACAGGAAGCTTCCCTCATTGCCTCTTTGATGACATCCTCCAAGTTCTGGTCAGGGTCCTCACGGCATGTGTTTTCCATGAGTCGCTGAAATTTGAACCAATCGACTCTTCGTATTGTGGTCCTAGGAGAGGAGTTAGTAAGGCCCCTTATTCGCATATAAGTTGAAATGTGGTCACTCCGAAGCGTTTTGATGTCTGAAAACCAGTGCACTTGCGACCTGAAGTTTATGGATACCAGAGTCAAGACGAGGCAACTGCTGCACGTATGATTGATTGATTGATTTGTGGGGTTTAACGTCCCAAAACCACTATATGATTATGAGAGACGCCGTAGTGGAGGGCTCCGGAAATTTTACCACCTGGGGTTCTTTAACGTGCACCCAAATCTGAGCACACGGGCCTCGACATTTCCGCCTCCATCGGAAATGCAGCCGCCGCAGCCGGGATACGAACCCGCGACCTGCGGGTCAGCAGCCGAGTACCTTAGCCACTAGACCACCGCGGCGGGGCTGCACGTATGACCCCACAGGTATGTAGGACTGCCATTACTTAAGAAACATAGGTCGTAATTGGAGGCAAATGACACAAATTTTCTTCCTTTAGCGTTGATTGTCGAACTACCCCAGATTAAGTTATGTGCGTTGAAGTCTCCAGTTATGACCCACGGGCCCATAGTTGTTGTCAGTATGTCTCGTAGTCGGTCTTGTTCAAACCGTCCGGATGGTGATATGTAGACAACAGTGAGTGTGAATGACACTTTTTCCTTTTTAACACGTAAGCAGACATATTGATTGTCATCATGCGGTTGAACTGCGTGATGGACATATGTGAAATCTGTGCGAATGTAAACAACCACCTTGCTGCGTTCCCCGCACGTTGAAGAATCGATTTATACCCTGATAGTTTAGGAGGTTGTTGCACGTTTGGTTCACATATAACTATTACAGGAATACAATTCAAAAGTATATACTGACGGAATGAAGAGATGCGGAATCTCCAGCCTCTCGCATTCCACTGCAGTATCAACGCTCGTCGGACCTCGTTGCGGAAGCAGAAAATTGGTCGAGCCATAGTTGCTACTGGAGACTTGCAAATACTGGACTTAAAGCATCCAGTACTTGTAGTGCACTCTGAGCGAGTGGAGACTTCAGACTGCTGCACCGCTTGCGCATGGCATCCGGCAGTGTTCGGAACATCCTGATGACTTCTGTGTACTCCTCAGGCAGCTTGTCAGCGGCTGGCTGGAGGGATGTGATTGTCAATGTGCGCTGGGAATTCGCAGGTAGCTGTGATTTCGGCAATGAAGGCCAAACTGATTCAACTGCAACATTGTTGTCCGTTGGTTTGTTGACCGCACTGGCTGCCTTCGATCTGGGAGGCAAGGGTGGTGGAAGAGAAGGGTGGTGGAGTGGCGCTGTCGATGCAGCGTCTGCGGCATTCTTCGATGAACTGCGGCGGCGATGACGCCTCTTTCGGACGGTCCTGGCAGCCTCTGGATGCGACGAATTGTCTCTGATTATTTCTTTCAATACCGCTATTTCTCTTTGAATTTCGGAGTATTCTTTTGACGAAGCTGCATGTGACCCATGACAATTCGAGCATTTAAGGGTAGTTGCTTCGCAGGCATCTGCTGAATGGGCTTCCGCGCCACGAGGACACACCCTCTTATTTTCGCATACGCTTCTGACGTGGCCCAGCTTCATGTACTTAAGACACTGTAAGGGCTTCGGTACGAAAGGTCGCACAGATTGCCGAAAATGACCCACCTTTACGTGTGAAGGAAGAGAGTCGCCCTTGAACATGATCTTCAACAAGATGATGGCGCAGATTTTTTCAAAGCACTAGGTTTTAGGAACAGAGAGGGCAAAATAGACTTTAGGCGGGTAGAATTAACGAGAAGGAGGTTATCTGATTGGTGGCTAAAACCAAGGCGCGAGCGAAAATTAAACCCTTCACTGCAAAGTACGAATCCTCAAACTACCTGTTTAAACAGAAACAATCTAGTTTTTGGTTCACAAAGTATTACGGCTTTGTGGCGTTAGCTACCACCTGATCTAAAGGGTACAGCCATAATAATCCATCCATCCATCCAACCATCCATACAACCATCCATCCATCCAAGCTGTTTCATTTCTAATAACATACGTCTATTGAACCAAACGCATGGCATTCCGGTATGGTCTATACAATAAACAAGAAGCGCTGTGGAGCATTTAGCATTCAGCGTACACAACGTGTCGTGCCGTGTACGTAAGGTCCTTACATACGCCCAACTATAAGTGTCTATTAGTTGAGTTCTTCTGTAAACTTACCCGTATTTCCACGCGGAGAATTAAAAAAACAACAACGCACACGTGACGCATTGTTTCGTTTGCTGCCACGAAGGAAGCGTTTGTCGATATTTACGCTGGCTGTCCCAGTGAACAATTTTGCGATCTCCGGCCAGCTTCGGGTTGTCTAGGGTTCGCCATAGACATGACCACGGCGCTGTTTCCTGTCCCGACTGGAACTAAGGGGCTGACACGCGAACTAGCTCTGGCTGCCAGAAAGTTTCCAGAGGTTCGAAAATTGAAGATCCCACTGCAGTGTTTAAAAATTGTGTCGAAGAGGCATGCAGAGAAGGTTGCTTCAACTCTACTAACGTTAAATCTCGGAAGGAGAGATGCATACAGTGTGCACATGTCTAATCGGAGCCCTGAGCTTGCTCCAACTAGGTTACATTTTAGCCGTAGTTCAAATTAGCTAACACGCACGCTGCGAATATTTATCGTTAAACCTCGCACAATAAAAAACTTCCGCTGGCACCAATTTTCAAGTCCACATAAACTGCCTATTTATACAGAATGCGGACTTTTCTTGTGCGTATTTGAACGAAAAAAATTTGCAACATGCTCGTTAGCTAAAACGGACTGCGGTTCTCACTGCCTAGTTGAAGTAAACGAGACATGTTGCTAGCGTCTGCGTTGTTCCTTGCGGCTGAGGACGCGCTCTCTTCTTGCGAGTTGGTAGTGGAGCGTTTAGCACGGAAGGAAAGCATGCCATTCGCTCTCGCTGGCCACGCTCTGACATCTGAGGCAGTGGCACTCTCTCTTGGACTTCGACAGCAGCACCGTCACTCCATAAGCATAAGCAAGCAGCATACCTGCGGGTATGCTGCTTGCTTATGCAACAACAGGTTCTAAACGTCTAAGCCTATTAGAGTTTCTTTAGCTTATAGCACTTCGTTTAAATTGCGCAGACGTTCGATCTGCGTCCTCGGTAATGCTAATGAGAGAGACACTACCTAAGTAGACAACACAGGGCTCCCTTGATTCACGTGTACTTCGGCTACTTCAGCCTTTGATATATCACTCTCCATATCTTTAACACAATCTTAGATGCATGGCCAAGAGTCTGAAGGTGTCCATTCCATTCGGCTGCTCCTGTCTTGTCTACTTTGATATATGGAGCTAGTCTAGACTGAATACTTTGATGAGGGCGCTCAGGAAGGCCGTTTCCCTGAAGTAGATCGAGGATGCCTGATGGTGCTGTACACCCGTTCTAGAAACGTACGTATGTGGCTCCCGGCGGCGAAAAGTTGTTGCATGGTAAGTGTCAGTTTATTTGGCAGGTTATGCCTCCATTCAAATTTACACTACATAAAATCGACTAAATCACCAGAGACCAAGAACGGCATGGCTGAAACATTCATGTTATTTTAACTGATTGTCCACAGTTGCAATGATGTAGCGGTGTAGCACTCTGAAATTCAGTTCCGAAAACACAGTATGTTTTATTATAGCATCTGCTCTATTCTTCAAACTACTTCTGCTCTTTCCTCAGCAGACTACCTACTACCAGTTAATGTCCTAAGTGTGCTGTTCCAGAACAAGAAGAAAAGGATGCCATAGATTCATCCCCCCCTGCAGACAAGTGGCCATGGGCACTTAAAAAAATCATCAGGCGGAGCTTGTCAGAATGGGTGCATGCTTGATCCTTTCAATGCGGACTGTGTGCTCATGCTCCTTACGCAGTATTCTAAGATGATGTCTAAAACGTTTGATGACTGGGAAAGGACCACTATATTGAGGCTGTAGAGCAGGACCAGAGACGCCAACACAAACAAAAGCGTGGGAAATGGGTTCAGTAGACGACTTGTTTGGCTAGTTTGTTGGTTCTTACAAAAGACTCAGCGCAAAAAAACGAAAAAAAAGAGGAGGACTACATGAACGTAGTGCAATAGCACTGCGCTTATGCAATCCTTCTGGTGTCTTCGTTTTTTTTGTGCTCAGTCTACAGCGTGAATTTGTCTTGGTTTCCGGTCAGAAATACGTCGTTTTTAGTGTGAGATTAAGTTCATGATGCGCGCAAGTTTTGCACGAATATTTGCAGACGCTGGAAGAAACAAGATAGATTCGAAATGGTCCGCCTAGCTACGCGGCTGACGAGGTAACCAAGGGAAACAGAGTGTGCAGCCAGAAACCTTCTCGGCTACAGAGGAGGCAAATTACGACCGAAGTGTTGAACGAAGGCCGAGCAGCACGATGGGAAAGTGATACCTAATATTCCGCGTGAGGCTGTGAGGCGAGTGAAGGTTTTAGATGACGATGAAGTCTCTCTACTAAGTCATTTGATGCTCGATGATATGCAGTTGTGCGAAAGCACACAAAACCCAGAGTAGATGTGATGGAAGTTAAAAGTGCTGACTCAAACTGTCCACTTCGGTCAGTACTCACCGTTGATGGTACGCCCGCATGGCGAATCCCGGTTGCAAGAATGATGCAACTGTTCTTACCCTGATATCAGCCATTTGGGCTGATTGAGGTCACCTAGTGTACTCTCGACACACGTAGGCGAATACGTATGTCTCCGGCATGGAGGTAAAAGCCTGACAATGTGCAAATAAGCTGTGTCGAAACGAGCATCAGGAAGATGGAACTTTCCCCGTGGAGGTTAGATGTGCCATTGTACTTTTATACGATGAGGACCTGTGGATGTGCGAAATCAGTCACGATTGTTAGCGAGTATGCGCGGCAAGACATAGTGTTGAGTGGCAAGGTAATGCGTAGCTTTTACGGCTGAATGGCAGATTGAGTGGAGGGTGTCATAAACAGCTCGATACAGACGTAAATAAACATAGGCACGAGTGCATTGATTGATTTGTGGAGTTCAACGTCCAAAAACCGCGATATGATTATGAGAGGCGCCATAGTGGAGGGCTCCGCAAATTTCGACCACCTGGGGTTCTTTAACGTGCGCCCAAATCTGATCGCGTGGGCTACAACATTTCCGCCTTAGTCAGAAATGCAGCCGCCACAGCCGGGATTCGATCCCGCAACGTGCGGGTCAGCAACCGAGTACCTCAGCCACTAGACCACCGCGGCGAAGCAGGGCTAGGTACGAGTCCAGTTGGGTAACACACCGCGGCGAGAGTAACGTCGTCGTCAAGATGGTCGACTTCCTCCAGTTAGAGAAATGCAGAGAATTGGAGTCGTGGGAGCTCATCGTCAAATGTCTGTGCCTCCGCGAGCGACGACAATGAATGGTCGGTGGTGCCTGTCGTGGCATTGATGGTAATACGACAATGAGCGTCCGCTGCACTGTTACACCTGCCTGAGCCTTCTTCGCTGCTCGTGGCTTGCGTCAGTGTTTTCTCCATGATGTAGGCTCGGTTCATGACTGGACGGGAGCGTCCAGTACATCAACGAAGCAGCACCTCTCCCAGATATCACGTGATCGTGATTTGGACAATTGTAGCTGACTGCAGGTTGAACATTAAACTTTTTATTAGGGCCGAACTTGTGGCCACGTAAAAAGAAAGTCAGATTGCAGCAAGGTAGTGGCACTGATAGCGGCGAGCAGAGTGTCGGTCGTCGGTCAACTGACAAGTGGTGAACCGCGTCGACATTTATACACGTGGCGTCAAACATTCTGGCGTTAGCGCTAGCGGCCGCGTGGGTTGCAGAATTATATATAATATTGGTGAAGTGGGCGTAATTCAAATAAAACGATCTGCCACAATTGTGAACCCTTTAGAACAATGAGGCGCAGTTTGTGCTGATCATTGAAGACAGGCTTTGTGGCTGAAAACTAAATGTAGTATAAGTGCAAATAAGAAACAGGCGTGGCATCGCCCCACCTTACAAAAAGCATCATCCCGACGCTTAAAACTGAACACAGGCGAATACATATGCAAAATAAATAACAAAGAACACAGTTTTTAAGTTCGCTATTGTGCGTGCAAAGGCTTGAGGCGCATGACCATAACTACTTCCAATCGCGCCCAGCGCCGTCGAGAGTTCATGATGTTTTCAGGGACAAACTGATAGCCAAGTTTGTTCAGATGTTGAATTAGCCGGAACGTTCCGAAGTACCACCGCAGAAGTTTTCCAGTGAGGCCACGTCGACGTATCGGCGTGCGTACGCAAACGGGGTCGCCGGGCTGGCATTCTACGAAGTGTAGTAAGTGTCGTAAAAGACTGTAACGGCGGCTATCGGTCGTCTGCTGGATCTTGATGCGGAGGCGGGCGAGTTGTCGGGCTTCTTTGGTGCGCTGGAGGTAGACAGTGGCGTAGAGGTTTTTTAGTCAGCAACATTTGGTAGCGTAGCATCAATCGTCATGGCCGGATTCCTTCCATGGCGACATCTCCGTCATCTCCTGGACGGCGTGTTGTATGCAAACGTCATGAACAGATGTATGGAGTCTAACGTCTTGTGTTAGTCGTCGACATACATAGCCAACATGTCGCCGATTGTCTTTTCAGCTGCTTGGTGAGGCCGTTGATTTGTGGGTGATACGCTGTAGCCCGGTGGTAATTTGTCTGGCTGTATGCCAAGATTGCCAGATTTAACTCAGCAGTGAAGGTAGTGCCTCTGTCAGTAATGACTGGTGCTCTACGACGCAGGACGATGTCTTCAATGACGAAATGTGCTACCTCAGTGGCATTCCATCTAGGTTGGGGCCTCGTTTCGGCGTAGCGGGTGAGGTAGTCGGTGGCAAAACGATTCAATTATTCCAGAAAGTCGACGTAAGAAACGGTCCCAATAAGTCTTTGACAACTTGCTTGGTCGGTGAGGGGTTTAGTTCGGCTGAATGAGGCATGCTCGTCTGGTCGGTGGTGTCTTTTATCGTTGACTGTCTCGGTCTGTCCTGACGTAACGAGTGACATCGGCGGCAAGTCGTGGTCAGTAGCACCGTTCCTGTATCCTCGCGAGCGTGCGGGAAAACCAAAGTTTCTTACCGTGGGATTATCGTGTAGGGTCTAGAAGTGCTCTGGTCGCGGAGCTGAAGGCACCACAAGAAAGAACTTGGCTCGAAGCGGCGAAAAGTTCTTCTTTTCAAGAAGTCCGTTTCGCAGCGAAAACGACGTAAGTGCCCTTTTGAATACCTTCTGAACAACTGGTGTCCTTGCCTCGAGGTATTCGATTAGGCCATTAGGTTCCGGGTCGGCCCGCTGTCGTTCAGTGAAGCTGGTGGTAGTTATCGTTCCTAAGAAGCAGTCGTCATTCAGGTCGTCTGGCGGCGGTGGGTCAATACGGGCTCGAGACGGGCTGTCGGCGGCTCAGTGTTTTCTGTCGGACTTTTAATTTACGCTAATGTGTTATTCTTGAATTCTCAGGCTCCATCGCACAGGGCGACCTGGAGGGTCCTCAAGTTAGCTAGCCAACACAAGGCATGGTGGCCGCTGACAACTTTGAAGGTCGTGCAGTAGAGGTAGGGACAAAGCATTGACATCACCGAGATGATAGCAGGCCCCCATTTTCTGTTCTGGATTATTTGACGTCTGCTTTGGATAGCGGCCGGCTAGCGTAACTAATAACTCTTTCCAGTCTACCAGTCTTCTGCTTAAGGACGGTGCCGAGTGCTGCACTGCTTGCGGCAGTGTGCACTTTTGTTTTGACGTGTTCGTCGTAATGCGCGTATAACAGAGGCATCTGCAGTCGTCGTTTTAGTTCCTGAAACGCTTCTTTCTGTGGGGTTTCCCACTTAAACTCAACATCAGTCCTCGTAAGGATAGTGAGTGGCTTGGCGATGCGGGCAAAGCTTTTGACAAACTGCGTGCAATATGCGCACAGGAAGACAAAGTCACGCACAGCCTTCTTGTCCACCAGTGGCGAGAAATCGGATATGGCGGCTGTTTTCTGCGTATCGGGACGGACTCTATACGTCCTAATCTTGTGCCCCTTGAACAAGGGCTCTTCGTACGCTAATGCACTCTTTTTTGATTTCACGGTGAGCCCGGCCATTTTGATGGCTTGCAGCACAAATTCAAGATGTCGAAGATGGTCTTCGAAGCTGAAGGAAAACACGACGATGTCGTCCAGGTAAATGATACATGTCTGTCACTTCAATCCTGCTGGCACTGTATCCATACCAAGTTGACAAAATGCAGGTGGTTGAGAAAAAACCCAACGGAATGGCCTTGAACTCAAAGAGGCCATCTTGTTATATTACCATGGTCTTCTCTCGGTCTCTTTTGTGGACTTCGATTTACCAGTAGACAGTCTTGAGGTCCACCGAGAAAAATAACTTGGCATTGTGTAGTCGATCCAGAGTATCGTCTATTCAAGCGAGGTGATACACGTTCTTCTTCGTCATTTTGTTTAGGCGACAAAGTTCGACGCAGAAACGTAGCGTTCCGTCCTTCTTCACCAACACCTCCAACAGCACAGGAAACGCCCGAGGACTCTTCGACGGCTGGATAGTGCTGTATCGGCAAGACAAAAGAGAAGAGACGTGATACGACGTCGTTAATGCGGCCGAAGGGGCCGTTCCAAGCTCGCCGCTTTATTCGTACGCTGAAAGTGGAGCGGCACCAGCTACCAGTGTCCCACAAGCCAGGGGCGTGAACTCGTTCTGTTCTCGCGCAGCTCGCGCTATGCATGAACTGTGCGACAGGCGCATAGCGGTGGCTATGAAATGAATATGATGATGAGTGTCCATGTTGATGACGCTACAGATTACTGCCTTCCATCAAAAAATGAACCCTTATGAAAACAATGAGAGCGTATATACAAAAATGTGCAGGTATAGACGCAAAAGGGTCCACGAGCAGGCCAGGTTGTCTACGGCAAGGAACTATCGGCAATTAGTTTGTCTCTGGCGGGCGATACTGGGAGAAACCCAGTGAGCGAGGTGTAAAGCGCTGGCTCGCTGTGGTCGTAACAACGTGCGTCCCACGGTGATTCGGCCGGATCACTCGAGAGCGCACCCGGTGCTTTAACCATACGCGGCTGACAAAAGTACCCACAGGTGGAGCCGTGGGAGGGTGCCAAAAAGGCCGAGCCGGTGATGGGGGCGAGATGGTGCTTTGCATTGAAGCGGAGCCAGGACGACCAAGTACTGAAGTTTAAAGGTCGCGTCAGCGTCTCCAACAGCGAACATGGCTGTTGACAAGTATCAGTGGGCTCGCAGTGCTGGCGCAGACATAGCCGCGATAGTACAACAACCTCAGCGTTGCAGTGTGGCTTGCATGCCGGCGCGGGTGACAGAGTAGATGGGCGTGGAAATGCCAAGCCCGAAATAACACACGAAGGTCATGCCAAGCGGGTAGGTCCACTGTTACTGGTGCGCCAATGCGCCGCGCAGTGGCGTTAGATGCCTGGGTCATGATGCCTGGCTCTGTTATGTGTTGGCTGTCACGGTGGATGGACGTGTTTTTTGAGCGCTCCGGATCGACTGCGCAGATTAGTGTTTTTGCATGTTGTGAGCTTGCCTTTATAATTATAAGGCAGCGGTTGAAATCTCCGTAGCACAAAGTTTATGGTACGGCTTTTTCAGGGGCCAGTCACCAGGTATTTAATAGGTAGTGCGGTTCTGTGTGTTTGAAATTTTTTGTTGTTTTTTTTTCTTTTGCCACCCCGTGGGGGAGGTGCGCGTACATTGAACACGCAAACTTTTGTAGTAGAGCTTAGACTTTCTTTTTTTTCGTAGTGCACTGCTCGAGTTTAGTAATTATCGAGTATAGGGACAATTGGTGTCAGAAAGACATAGTTAAAAAGACTGTAAAGCGTTCAGGTTGTGGAGTGGGTTGGAAAGTGGACTCAAGCGTAGAAGCGGATGGAGAAGAGGCTGACGTGAAGTGTAGGCAATGTGAGGTCGAGGAAGAAATAGAGAAAATGATGGTTGCCCAAAGTGAACTGCTGGTGAGAATCGATGAGCTCGAGACTGCGTTTGCGACAGAGCAAGAGAAAACGAGGGCAATGGGAGAAAGACTGAAGTCCACCGAGGAAGCACTAGCGAAGCTGAACAAAGAAGCGGCCTATAGAGAGAACAGTAGAGAACCGTCAACCAGATTGATTGATTGATTGATATCTGGGGTTTAACGTCCCAAAACCACTATATGATTATGAGAGACGCCGTATCGGAGGGCTCCGGAAATTTAGACCACCTAAAACCGTCAACCAGAATGGTGGAGAAGGAAGAACAAGCAAGTTTGAAAAAAAAACAGGTTTAGCCGGTTCAACTGTCGCAAGGCCCAGCTTCAGCGAGGTAGTGGTGGGGCTGGGAGGGGACAAAGAAGCCGGCGTGACAGGTGCAAGTAGCCCCCAGGTGCAGGACGCTCCAGCTGAAAAGTCACAGCATGTGATAATAGCCGGGGACTCGAATTTAAATCGATGCACAGAAGCCATCAAAGAGAGGGTAAGAGGCAACAAGAGGGTTGCAGTAGGGGCATCCCCAGGACGCAAGCTTGAAGCAGTCATGAGGCAAGCGAGCGCAAAACTCAAAGCTACAGCTGATAGACAAAACCTCGTGATAATTTCAGGCGGTTTAAACGATGTCTTAAATGAAGGTACAGCAGGACTAGCAGCCACACTGGCGAAAGGCGTCGATGACATGCGCGCCACTTCTCCTAAGGTACAGGTAGTGATATGCACGATACCGGAGGTACCGGTGCATGATAGCAACCTGCAAAGAGTGGTTGTCAACGCAAACCAAGAGATATGGCGGATGAGTCGAGAGAAAGGCTTTGAGGTGGTGGAAATAAACAGAGAGGTACATGGTCGGGTGGTTTTCAACGAGACAGAATTCACTTCGATGGGTGACTAGGTCATGAGCTGGGTTGGCGACTTGCAGGACGCGCAGCAGCTTTTTTGGGGGGCAAGCGAGCCCTTCGGGGTGCAGGATAGCTAGCAACGAGGAAAACAACCAGGGAGACTCTTCGACGGGTGTTATGGACAGATACGATTCCAAAGTGGCACCAATGTCTAGGATAGGTAGAGTCCGGGGCATAAATAGACGTAGCCACGAGCGCCGAGCCCATTCAGACATAGAGTATATTAACATGCAGGGTGGTAGGTACAGGCTGAAGTGGGAAGGGATAGAAGAACAGCTAAGGGAAGAGAGGCCGATGGTATACGATTTTGTAGAAACACATCTCAGGGACATGGAACAACCTCCGAACAATCCGGACTACGCGTGGGAATATTGTAATAGAACAGAAGGCAGCAGAAAGGGGGTGGTATTGGGGCATTCATACATAAAAGTACAGACTGGCAAAGGGTCAAGCAGGAGTGCAAGGAACATTTATGGCTAAAAGGGAAAGTGGCAGGTCAAATGACAGCCTTTGGTTTCGTGTACTTGTGGACGGGAGCAAAGGCCAGAGAGGAAAACCAGGCAATGGTAGAGTGTATATCAAAGGACATTGAGGAGTTAGGAAGAGAGTGCGAGATAATTATACTAGGAGACATGAATGCGCACATAGAAGATATAGATGGGTATACTGACCCGACAGGCAAAATGATCATGGATATGTGTGAAAGGCCTGATTTGATCATTTGCAACAGCACCGAAAAGTGTGAAGGGCAAATATCATGGGAGGTAGGAAGGCTGCAGTCGACGATATATTATGCACTGAAGTCACATAGGATGTATGATAAGCTAAGGGGAATGCACATAGATGAAGGTGGCTCCAGAAGTCTCGGTAGTGATCACAAACGTATCAAGCTAAGTTTTAGAAGAGCAGTGAAAGTGGGAAGGAGACAAGATAAGCAAGTACAGGAAACTTTTTATTCAGAAAGGAAAATTGAAATAGCAACTAAACAAAGTGAGAAAGTAATCACGGAGGATAATAAGACAGTGTGGACATACATGAATCTAATTAGACTCTTTGAGCTAGAGCTTGCTAAGACGCGTAACAAGACACCCCGGAAAAGAAGACACAAACCCAAAAGTTGGTGGGAAGAGGAAGTTAAGAGAGCCATAGCAAAACGTCAGGAAGCCTCTAGAGAACACAGACATGCTAAGCAGCGGGGTGAACCGACAGATGATGTTGAAAGAAAATGGGAAACCTTTCTAAGTTGTAGAAGGGCTGCATCCCTCTGATCAATGATAAGATTAGAAGAAAGGGAGCTCAGTGGCTGCCAGAAGTACATAAAAAAATAGAAAGGCAGCTGCGAAATTTTGGCACCATCTAAACACCCTAAGAAATGAGACGAGCCTAGAGCAGAGTTTTATAACTACAGCCCAAGGTGCCAGGCTAGAAGGGGACGAAACTATTGAATATATAAGAGCAAGCGTGACAGAAAAATTTTAACAAAGAAGTACTTTATGAACCACAATAGACAAGGACGAATCAAGTGGTGCAATGGCTCCATTTTCACAACGAGAGTGGGAAAGGGCTGAGAAAAGGGTTCCTAGTAGTACATCAACAGGCCCAGATGGCATTCCAATTAGGCTGATAAAGACATTAGGTCCGAAGTCTAAGCAGGCTTTGAGAGAGGCAGTGAGAAAAATAATAATCGATCGTGAAGTTCCCGATGGATGGAAACTTAGCAGGATGAGCATGATCTCTAAAGGAAAGGGGGACAAAGCTGACATAAACAACTATCGTCCTATAACAGTGACATCAGTGGTCTATAGGCTGGCGATGCAGATTATAAAGGAAAGATTGCAGGCATGGATAGAAGATTAAGGGGTGCTGGGAGAACTGCAGAATGGGTTTCGGAAACACAGGAGGTTGGAAGACAATCTGTTCTCACTGACGCAGTGCATCGAAATAGCAGAAAAGGAACACAGGCCTCTGTGGCTAGCATGCTTGGATAATAACGGAGCGTACGATAGCGTGGTTCAAGAAGAATTGTGGGGAATACTGGACACACTCGGCGTGGAACATGCAGTCATTAATCTTTTAAAGGGTATCTATAAAGGTAACAAAGTAGTTATAAAGTGGGAAAAACAGGTATCCAAGCCTGCAGAGGTAAAACGGGGGCTTAGGCCGGGGTGCCCCCTGTCACCCTTATTATTCATGATGTACCTACAAGGATTAGAGGCAAAATTAGAGGGAATTGGGCTGGGCTTCAACCTCTCTTTAGTCAAACAAGGAAAACTTATTGATCAGGCACTACCAGCATTAATGTACGCAGATTTTATAGTGCTAATGGCCAACAACAAGGAAGATTTGCAGAGATTGATGGACATCTGCGGTAATGAGGGAGATAGGTTAGATTTTAGATTCAGTAAGGAAAAATCAGCAGTCATGATTTTCAATGACAACGAAGGTAGTGAGTTTAGGATACAGGACGTCACGCTAGAAAGAACAGCAAAATACAAATATCTGGGCGTATGGATAAGCAATGGGACCGAGAACCTGAGGGAACACGAAATATACGTGACGACTTAAGGTAACAGGAATGCAGCAGTGATGAAAAATAGGACACTGTGGAATTACAAGAGGTATGATGTTGTGAGAGGAATATGGAAAGGGGTCATGGTTCCTGGACTGACGTTCGGCAATGCGGTCTTGTGCATGAGATCAGAAGTTGAAGCAAGATTAGAAATTAGGCAACGTGGAATAGGTGAGCTTGCTTTACTAGCTCACGGGAATACACCAAATCAGGGAGTACAAGGTGATATGGGATGGACATCATTTGAGGGCAGGGAAGCTAGCAGCAAGATAAAATTTGAGAAGCGATTGAGAGAAATGAAGGAGGAGCGTTGGGCTAGGAAGGTTTTCAGCTACTTGTACATGAAGAAAGTCGATACAAAATGGAGGAAGCGAACCAGGAAGTTGACTGGTAAATACTTAGAAAACAGCAGGTAGCCAAACGAAAAAGAACTATTGGTTAAGAAGAAAGTGAAGGAAACGGATACTGACATGTGCAAAATGAGCATGATTAAGAAGTGCGCACTAGAGATCTATCGAACTTTTAAGCAGGAAATTGCCAAGGAAAGGATCCATGATAATACTCGGGGTAGTTCTCTACTGTTTAGGCAAGGACGGGAGTACTGCGAACCAAGACATATCGGGCCAAATACGAAGGGGTAGACACAGTATGCAGTGCGTGTGGAGAGAAAGAAGAAACTGCCGAATACTTGATAATGTTCTGTAAAGGGCTTCACCCTATAGTTCAGGATGATAGCGCAGAGTTTTTCAATGCACTGGGGTTTAGGGACCGGGAGGGCAAAAATAGACTTTAAGCAAGTAGACTTAACTAGAAAGAGGTTATCTGATTGGTGGCTAAAGTCAAGGCACGAGTGAAAATTAAACTCTTCACTGTAAAGTACGAATCCCCAAACTCACGTTTTAAGGAAAAAATAAATAAATATAGTTTTGAGTTCATTAAGTATTACGGCTTGGTGGCACTAGCCACCGCCCGATATAAAGGGTACAGCCATATTCATTCATCCATCCATTCATCCATGATGAGGCGCATGCCTGAATTCAGGGTGCATTGTTATGTGTTGGTGCCCCCTTTCCAGGGATGCGGAGGTCGGTCTTGAGACCCGGAGGCGTGGGCTATACCGGAGAGTTGGCTGGCGCACCCGTGCTCGTCGGGGAAGCCTAGTGAATGTTCGCCTGCATGGTTGGTTAGGAATGTGCTGGCTGTTCTACCCTTGGCGAATCTGTCACCTGTTCCTTGGTCATTGTAGCAGCATCCTGGAAGTTCTGCCATAGCATGTCACGGGCAGGAACTTCGGCTGTGGGAGACGTCGAGGTAGATGGTAGTGGCTGCTTGCAGGACGCGCAGATTGGAAAGGTGTATGGAATGTCATGTTCATTAGATAATGTCGAATGTGGAAGCTATGGGGTCGGGTGTCAAAGAATGTGCGAAAGTAGGTCGGCCCCACACTCCGAGGCATGTGGCAAAGTAGTTGTAGAGTCTTGCGGCGCAGAGGTGTTGCATGCCGTCGATGTCGCGGAGGGTGTGCGGGTAGGAAGCACGTGCGACGATCTTCGTACGTGGGCTTCGAAGAGATGGACCTCTTCGAGGGTTTTTCAGTCGTGGTGGGGGCATCTTCTACATCGTCGTCATGATCAGGTGCAGGATTCGATGTTTCTGCAACGGGATTGGAGGTAGAAGGTGTCATAGCCGGAATAGTGAGGTTGTCTCAATAGAGGACTGCGGGCCAGTTGGTAGCGCGCGCTGCAACGCATAGGCAACACCGATGTCGCGGGACCCTGAAAACGGGCGGTACGAGAAGCCGTATCAGGTGAGCAGTGCAGTGCAGAGGACGTCATATGGCTGTGGGCTCAGTGTCGATGTGGCATCAAGGTGACGAATCTCTACCGGAAGCGCGTCGAGCAAGATGGCGTGCATAAGCAGCTAGTCCGCGACGCAATTGACAGCGAGAACGGCATAGAGCCGCATGAGCTATGCCTGGGGTAAGGTCGGGTGGAACGGTGGCACTGGCGGGTTGAGTGCTGAAAGCATGGTCACTGGTGGCTCGTTAAAGGGCGTGTCCTTTAGGTCACCAATGTAGTAGCGGAATCGAGAGGCGTCAGACGGCGTCGAAGGTGGCTGACAGGGCCGTGCCGATCTCGCCACTTTATTTTAGGCCTGAAGTGGGGCTGCGGTGGCTGCCGCCGTCCGACAAGCCAGGCTCGTGTGGCCGTTTGATTCCTGCAAACCTCGGGCTATGCATAAACTGCGCAAGAGGTGAAGCAAGGTACATGTAAATGGCAGCGAAACTTCCTAAAAAGCCTATACGTTGAAAAAATGGTGGTCCTACAGCTACTCATGAAGCTTAGCACCATCTGTGTGAAGAACGAACACTTCCGACGAAACAAAAGATCAACCGGTTGTGACGCAATAGTTGTTAACAAGTCACGTCATTTTGTGAGCACCAGCGCAAAATTTGATGTAAAATTGCTTTTCTTAGGTCCCTGATTGCTACCGACTCGCGCTGAGGTGATTGCCGACCAATCGTCCATGAGTGCACTTCAAGTCAATGCCACCTAATGCAATGCGGACTCATTCGTGACTTGTGATTTTTAGGAGTACTACCATTCATTTTGCCTCAATTTTACTAGAGAACTTATTCTTCGAACTTTTATTCGCCGTTTGTGGCATCTTTCCCCAATACATTAAGGCAACCAAAAGCGTATCAGCGTATAAATGTGATAAATGGTGCATGGTTTATTTGTTTCACACATACGCAGGTTCTTTAGCATGCACAATGCTTGTGATGTTCTGTTTTACCAGGAAGAAATAAGGCATAGTCCCGTCAAAATGTTGATTTTTTAGTTTTAAGAAATGGTCACCATTTGGCGTCTGGAAAGGTTTGCGGGCTCCTGTCATTCACGCACGCTTCCCATGGTGCGAATCCTGGCCGCAGGATTGTTACAAAGCCTGAGCAATCAAGTGCGCCATAGAGGCTTTCTTTGCGTACCCCGGAACCCCCAAGACAACGTGCGGCTACCTGTCATATGGCATCGCTCGTCACGCCACCCGTGGCGACAGCCTCTGGCCGAGTACTCCGTTTGCACCTGAGTTTCCGAGATCCTATTGAAACTACCACATCTTGCTGAAGCAACCATGTTATGGCTCTGGCTGCGTACTGCCGGAAAGTGCCGTGCAGCTACGCCGTACCATCGCGTGACTCTCCATCACGGTCAGCGCTTTAACAACGTCAATATTTGCTCTGTTTTCTGTCATCCAGCCGGCACTGAACACCGTTAACGATATCTTGGATGCAGCAGCCTCACAAAAAATGTGGTCTGTTCACCCGAGCAACGCAGAAAGCTCAGGTGTGCCCTAACGCAGCGCTCTCACCAGCTCGGCTGTTTTGCGTCGGCGTTCTCTACATTGTTACCTGCGCTGCAATAGCAAGCCATCTGCAAATTACCACAGTTGCACGGCTTTGAGAACACCCTGGACGACTAGGTGGTGACAGTGAACGCTCTGGGAGACCTAAAAAGAAAGGCAGAAATAATCAATGGCCATAGACGGCCTCCAAAATGGCACTGTGGCGTATCATCGGTACGAAGGCGTGTGGCAGCACTGTTGGGTGGGCTGGAGCTCCAAGCTGATAGCCGCTTTGGTTGAATACTTTACCGCCTCTCTGCCACGACCCAGTCTAACCAGACCGCAAGCAAAGATCCAAGTCTGCTCTCATAAATGTTCCAAAAGTCCTAACCTTTCCCAGTGTCATTAGCTTTGGTTAGGTTTTACATTTATGTGTATACGCTCCCCAGAAAACAAGAACAGCAATGTGTTCCGAGAAACTGTTCAGGTCAGAGAGCCAGTATTTGTGCATGTGGAGTGGCTGTGGAGTTTTTCTCATGAGAATCAAACGTAACGGTTGTGAAAGACGCTTTATGAGTCCATATGTGTATACTCATGAGTAGTTCAGAGGTACGTTGTTGCATTAATCGTACAAAATACTTTAAATGCTTGAAGCTCCCGAGTTCCGGCAGATATTAGACATTCGGTTGCATTGCTTAAGGCTCTTCAAGCTTTGCATTCGTGAATCATCATCATGATCAGCTTGACTACGTCCACTGCAGGACAAAGGCCTCTCCCATGTTCCGCTAGTTAACCCGGTCCTGTGCTTGCTGCTGCCAATTTATACCCGCAAACGTCTTAATCTGATATGCCCACCTAACCTTCTGTCTCCCCCTAACCCGCTTGCCTTTTCTGGCAATCCATTCAGTTACCCTTAACGACCAGCGGTTATCCTGTCTACGCGCTACATGCCCGGCCCATGTGCACTTCCTCGTCTTGATTTCAGCTATGATATGCTTAACCCCCGTTTGTTCCCGAATCCACTCTGCTCTCTTCTTGTCTCTTAAGGTTACACCTACCATTTTTCTTTCCATTGCTCGCTGCGTCGTCCTCAATTTGAGCTGAGCCCTCTTTGTAAGTCTCCAGGTTTCTGCTCCGTAGCTAAGTACCCGCAAGATACAGCTGTTATATACCTTCCTCTTGAGGGATAGTGGCAATTTCCCTGTCATAAATTGAGAGTGCTTGCCAAATGAGCTCCACTCCATTCTTATTCTTCTAGTTATCTCAATCTCGTGGTTCGGCTCCGCAGTTATTACCTGCCCTAAGTAGACATAGTCTTTCACAACTTGAACAACACTATTACCTATCTCGAAGCGCTGCCCTTTTCGAGGTTGTTGTACATTACTTTCGGTTTCTGCAGATTCATTTTAAGACCCACCTCTCTGCTCTCCTTGTCTAACTCCGTAATCCTGAGTTTCAATTCGTCCACTGAGTTACTCAGCAATGCAACGTCATCGGCAAAGCGCAGGTTACTAAGGTACTCTCCATTATTTCTTATCCCTAACTGTTCCCGTTCTAGGCTTCTGAAAACCTCCTGTAAGCACGCGGTGAATAGCATTGGGGAGATTGTGTCTCACTGTCTTACACCCTTCTTGATTGGTATGTTGTTGCTTTCTTTATGAAGCACTAAGGTAGCAGTTGATTCCCTGTAGATTTCTTCAAGGATGCTTATATATACTTCATCGACGCCCTGATTCCGCAGTGTCTGCATGACGGCTGATATTTCTACTTAATCAAACGACTTCTCGTAATTTATGAAGGCTATGTATAGTGGTTGGTTATATTCTGAGCATTTCTCCTTTACCTGATTGATAGTATGAATGTGGTCCATTGTTGAGTAGCCTGTTCAAAATCCTGCTTGTTCTTTAAGTTGATTGAATTTTAACGCTTTCTTTATTCTGTTTGCAATTACCTTTGTAAACAGCTTGTATACTACAGAGAGCAAGCTAATTGGCCTTTAATTCTTCAAGTCCTTGTCATCTCCATTCTTCTGTATTAAGATGAAGTTAGCATTCTTTAAGGACTCTGGTACTCTTCCCGTCAGGAGACACCTCGTAAACAGGGTGGCTAGTTTTTCTAACACAACATGTCCTCAATCTTTCAGTAGATCTGATGTTACCTGATCCTCACCAGCAGCTTTGCCTCTTCGCATGCTCTCCAAAACTTTTCTGACTGCTTCTATCATTACTGGTGGGTGTCATCTGGGTTACTGCTAGTTCTTATATTATTAAAGTCGTGGTTGTCCCGGATTTTGTACAGATCTCTGTAAAACTCCTCCACTATTTTAACTATCCTATCCATATTGGTAGTTGTTTTGCCTTCTTTGTCCCTTAGTGCATACATCCGATGTTTGCCTATCCCTAGTTTCCTCTTCACTGCTTTGACGCTTCCTTCGTTTTTCAGAGCGTGTTCAATTCTCTCCATGGTATACCTTCTTACATTGGATACCTTACGCCTATCAATCAACTTCGAAAGCTCTGCCAGTTCTATTTTGTCTGTTGTACTTGAGATTTTCATGATTTGACGCTTCTTAATAAGATTCTTCGCTTCCTGGGAAAGCTTGGCAGTGTCCTGTCTAACTACCCTGCCTCCAACTTCCACTGCACACTCCAGGATGATACTCATTAGATTATCAATCATGTATCTATGCTATGGTTGGTTTTCTCAGTAAAGCCGAGTAACTGTTCTGAAGTGAGACTCTGAATTCCCGTACTTTCCATCTCAGTGCTAGCTGGTTGATTGGCTTCTTGTGTATCAGTTTCTGTCGTTCCTTTCTCAAGTCTGGGCGAATTCGAGAGCGTACCATTCTATGGTCACCGCATCGTACCTCGCCAACCACTTCCACATCCTGCACGATGCCTGGGTGTGCACTCATTATAAAGTCTATTTCGTTCTTATTTTCGCCATTAGGGCTCCTCCATGTCCACTTGCAGTTTCCTCATTTTTGTAGAAGGTATTCAAAATCCGTAAATTATTGCGTTCTGCGAATTCTACTATCAGCTCTCCTCTGGCCTTTCTAGTACCGATGCCATAATCTCCTACTGCCTGGTCTCCAGCCTGCTTCTTCCCTACATTTGTATTAAAGTCTCCCATCAGTATTAAATACTCTGTTTTTACCTTACTCATTGCGGATTCCACGTCCTCATAGAAGCTTTCAATTGAAGCGTCATCATGGCTGGATGTAGATGCGTAAGCCTGTGCCACCTTCAACTTGTATCTCCTATTCAGTTTATTTACGAAAGCTACCACCCTTTCATTAATGCGATAGTGTTAGTCTATGTTGCCAACTATGTTTCTGTGAATTAGGAATTCCACTCCTAGTTCTCGTCTGTCAGCCAAGCCCGATAGCAAAGGAGGTGCCCATTTTGTAACACCGTATAGGCCTCATCTGTCCTCCCAACCTCACTAAGCCCTAATATATTCCATTAAACACCTCTAGCTCCTCAAATACTACAGCTAGACTTCCCTCACTAGATAATGTTCTAGCGATAAACGTTCCAAGTTCAGGTTTCAATGACGGCCTCTCCGGATCCAGAGATTCTTAGCACCCTCTGCTGCGTGTTAGATCTGACCGCCGCCGTGGTCAGTTGCTTCGCAAATGCTGGGGACTGAGGGCCGTGAGTTATTGACGAATGCATGTGGGAGGTAGTGGCCAGATACTGCACCAGGGTTGCCAATCCTTCTCTGGTGAGGGAGTGCGTTCCCCGGTGGTGGTTACCGGTGAGGCCGCACCCCAGGCCTCGTAATGCAGTTCTATCACCACGGGGATTTTTTTATCCGGTTGGGAACTACGCGGCACTGGGATTTGAACCACAGACCGTTTGCATGCGAGGCCGATGCTCTAACCACTGCGACATCGCACTAACTTAATAATGGCGGCTTTTTTCTTCATCGTTAACCGACGGTACTGTTTTCCGCGCTTCGATGTCATCGGCGAGGACGATGAAGGCGGAGTGGGGGCCATTGCAGGAAAGCGAAATCCTCACGATGTGAACAAAGAAGTTTGCTGACGAGCTCGAAGCACCTAGGCTTAGCGTTGCAGAGCACACTTCACACGATCGCACAACCATGCACTAGGCTAGCCAAACAACACGTGGGCTGCGTAAACAAAACGGCGTGATGGTATGCGAAGGTACCTCGTGTACTCTGCATAAAGCGCATAAAACATTCAAGATAGCCAGCGTGGCCAGACCAAATTGGTGTGTGACGGTTAGTTCTAGCTCTAAGTGGTGAAACGCTTCGCGAAAGCGCTGCGCGGGAAGCCAGAGTGGCACGCACGAGCACAAGAGCTAAAGCAAAAGGAACTTTATTGGCGCTAAAAAATTTCTGCGTGGATAGTTTCGACTGTCAGCGAAGCGCCCTTGAATGATAAACACGGCCAGTGTTAGGAATATCGGAGGCCGTGTATGTTTCTCCACAAACGATCAACGAGTCCAAGCAACAGATGCCGCCACAGTAGACCGGCGCGCTCATTTATGCGATCGTAATCGCGTGTGAGACAGTTGTGGTGGTTTCTACCAGAGGTCAGTGGTGGTTTCCGACCTTCAATCGCGTCAAAAAGTCCGGAAAATTCGACTCCGGGGGGTTCAAGCGTCCGAAATTTCAGACTTCTTTATACATTGATTCTATGGGGCTCGTGGCGGTGGCGCAAAGATGTCCAAATTCTCAGGCATGTCCGAAAATTCAGGTGTCCGAAAAATTGGCAGTTGACTGTACAGGCTCAAGTGTGAGTTTGCTAAGTACGCCAGCGGCAAGGGTAGCAGAGGAGACGGGCGCCAAACCTTGGGTAATTCTAGGACGCATTCGTGAGCACTGAGCAGTAGAAAAAGACAAGAATGCCAATAATGCGATGCCATTTCTGCCTATGTGTAGCAATAAAGTGCAACAAAGAAGCAGATTGTGATTTGTACGTTTTAGTTTGTCACTTGATAAAATATAGGAAATATTTTAAATTAGCCAATCACGTAAGCCCCGTTAACCCACCGAGCGTTCATGTTCTGCTGCAGCATTCTTCAGAACAACACGAATAAGTAATGCACTGTTTTCGTGCTTGTAAAGCTTGTTTACGCTCAGCGTCATGAACGTCATAATGCGAAAGCAACTACTCGCCAAAGTCTCGTTATCGCTGAAATTGCTGCAATTCTTTTATTTCATTTCAAGACAAATGAACAATTTAGAGAGAGAACTTATTCGATGGATTTCGTACCTGCTCAAATCACAGCGTTGCGTCACAGCTAGCACACGATGTGTTGTGGAGAGAGAACTTGTGTTTGCTACTACTGCAGCGAGAATTCTCCGTATTAGCATAAACGTCGCGACATAAACGTCATTCTTGGCACATGCGGCATGCCGTATGGTGGAGTTCAGTGGCGTCTTTCTAGGAAGTAATTTATCTGCCCTCGCGTGATTAAAATTTGTATGCACTTCACCTGCACTCTTCTAATATGTTCGGTGTTTGGAATTTGCAGATACAACAGCAGGCCCGTCAAGCATTGGATAAACCCAGCGACGCCGAGAATTTAGCCGACTTGGTGGGCGCAAAATAGCGTACAAAGCCTTCTTGTCGTTGACCCAGGACCAGCGAAGGCTCAGATTGGTTGGTGTCAACGAATCGGCTGAACGCCTTTTTTTCATGCCCACTGCACCCGATATTGCTCGAAGGTGCATCACTATTCGCCTAAATATGCATCATACCGATCTCGCTGCATCGTACCGTTGATGAACATGCCAGAGTTCTCAAATGCATTTCGCTGTGCTGCAGGACAGCCCATGAACCCGAGCGAGAAGTGCAATTTCTGGTCATGATCTCCACGCGCTGCGAAAATATCTGCGCGTATCATGTCGCTCGATCTCGAGCAAATAACTACACAAAACGTAAATAACATTAATAAAGAAGCCTTTACCGAACGCCAGGCAAACACAGTGGTTTCAAATTTATTATGCACTGGACGAAAGAACTTCAGAGTTCTTTGGTTACTGGCAAGTATTTTTCTATCCCGAACCAACCTTGCAGTTTCTAACTTCGAAGCGAAAAAATAACGTATAAAGAAGTTCCCATTAAACTGTCCCAGCTGTAAACATTTAAATGGCGATGTACCTACAAACTCATTACCTAGCTTCTCACGTTCATTGAGTATTGCTATGACGTTGGAGCTCTCAATGATGCACGGTTTGACTGATTCCCACCAAGTGCCTTCGTTCAGGACTACTTATCAAAAGCACACATTATCATAATAAATACCTCGTTTACTGCGCAATAATAGCCATATCTGTGGACGTTTAACTACAGCTCTGGTAAAATCTGTCCAAAAAAGGAAATCAAATCGTAGTTGTTCTCCACTAGTGGGGGGCAAATAATTAAGTGCATAATATAAATTGGTCTTCTAGTGCATTCTGTATTTTTATTTTCTACGTATTTTCAACTTTTCACGGGCAGTTTGTGTTTGTTGTAGCATGAAAATATTTCAGATAGTCTTCTACGGTTTGAATTTACCGGTTGGAAAAGTCAAACGGTAGATATATTTGAAACCACCATCCATACATGTTTTCACGGGCTGTTGGTGTTTGTTGTAGCATGAAAATGTTTCAGATATGCTTCTTCGTTATGAATTGATCTGTAGGAAAAGTCGAACGATAGATATATTCGAAACCAACATTCATCATAAAGCTTGATATTAGTGGGTTGATACTAGATAGTGGATACTGGTAGTGGATATTGCATACGGAAACTGGATATAGAATACTGAATAGAGGATACAGTCTAGTTGATACAGGATACCGATGGGCGAGTAGTGCATGACGGATGAGCATGGCGGATGGGCAACTGGCAGCGAATGCACATGATGGAAGGTAAGCACAGTAAACAAATCTTTTACTTGTGGTGTTTCTACTTGTGGTGGGTAAGTTTCTTGCTTCTACCAAGCAAGAAACTTACCCCGCTCAGTAAATAACTTTATTCACTTATCTACATCGCTTGTTGTGCTTACACCTTTGCCCACATAAACACCTTCTGCACAAAACCATTGTAGAAAATTGCAGTGACTTCAATCGCAGTGACTTTAAAAACATTCATTTTTCAAAGCAACACAAAAACATAAAAATACATCAATAAAAACTAGAAATGCTTTTCGCAGTAATCAACAGATAAGAGTGTCTTACTCATGCTGCTTCTTTCGCGCAACAAAATGTAAAGCGAAATCTTGCTGTAGGTAATTCACGCTATAGGGCTAGTTGATTCATAAATGTAGCAGATATGTTTATTTAGTGGAAAACAACGCAATAAAAAAGGAAATAAAGACACATGAAACGCACTGTGTGTTTTCTGCGTTTATGGGTATGTTTGCAAGTTAAAACGTGTCTATTATAATACAGTACAAGCGTGCAGCAAATGCCTAGAATTGGTCAGTTATTTAACGGCTTGTATTAATATATTGCCCTGCCGCGGTGGTCTAGTGGCTAAGGTAATCGGCTACTGACCCGCAGGTTGCGGTATCGAATCTCGGCTGCAGCGGCTGCATTTTCCATAAAGACAAAAATGTTGTAGGCCCATGTGCTCAGATTTGGGTGCACGTTACCGGTGCTCTGGTGCTCAGGTGGTCAAAACTCACCTCTCATATTAATATGGTCCCCTTGGGACATCAAATCTCACATATCATCATCGTGTATTTTAATTTTTTTGCAAGACACCATAAAACAGAAAGTGTGGGCATTCTGCGCCATGGCATAGTGACACTTGCAACAAACAGGTAGCGTTAGCTTGATAGCGGCTCTTGGAATAAACCTTCTTAAATTCACACGGACGTTACTTCTTTGAAGGAATAGCCTTCCGGTCACAAAATAAACACACTATGCACTATTCCGAACAGAGCAAGAAAAAACAACACCTAGCCTAGCCTAGCCTAGCCTAGCAAAACAAAACCGAGCCATAAATTGCTGCCAAAAATCAAACCCACAGAGCACGACGTCGGAAGCTGGCCAGCGGAGCTACATAGCTGGTAAGATGTCGCTACAGAGGTGATAGGGGAAACGTTGTTCACTATTGCGTCACCAAACGACACAAAATAAACACTTCCGGAGCCCTCCACTACAGCGTCTACCATAATCAAATAGTGGTTTTGGGACGTTAAACCCCACCAATCAATCAACCAATCAATCAATCAACAAAATAAAAACTAACGAGTCGCAATGAATGCAGCTCATCACGCCCCACAGAATACTGGTGCTCAGTTTTTTAATTGGTAATTCGAAATGCCGTGGCGGTAGCTAAATATCTGCGTAAGATGAGCACCTTTTCGGTGACAAATTGTGGCGAAAAGAAGCCGGCTCTTTGGTGCCTCCCGGCACGTGCAGGGTCGTGACGTGAGTACGATATTACGCCAGTTTAGTCGCAGGAGCAGGAACAACTGTTTCGTGGTTTGTGCGACAGCTGGCGGCAGCGACCAAAAACGCTACGATTTCGGACTTGCCCACGTCGTTTGTGTGCTTTGTTTCACTACGCGAAAGACGTCATGCACTCTTGTCTGATGCTTTGTGGTGATATCGAGCCCAATCCAAGGCTTGAAAGGGAAAAGACGCTGCGAAACCTTCTTGAAGGTCAAAAGACAATGCATAAAAAACTAAAGAAGTTGGAAAACAGGCTTAAGAATGTCAAAGACTCAGTGGCAAGCGTCAATGAAATTGGAGCTAAAATTGTCCATTTGGAACACACAGTGGTCCAAATGCACAATTAGATAAGAAGTTAGATAAAATGTTGACGGAGCATGAGGACAGGAGAAGGCGGAACAATCTTCTTGTCTTCGACGTTCCGGAGCCATCTGAGTAAACTCAAGAATCACTAGCGCAGAAAGTGATTGAGTATATAATTCGAGATACATTAGGAGTGAAGGTATCCTCTGTAAAAAGCATTCATAGAAAATGCCGTCAGCGTATGAACAAGTCACGCCCTGTGATTTCAAAGTTGTTTGACCGTCGCCAGAAAGTTTTCATTCTCAGCAACTGTTACAAATTGAAGGGAAAGACTATATCAGTCTCAGGTGGTTTCTCGGCTGCCACCATAAAATTTTGAAAGTGTCTATATGATAGCTCAGCTGATGACATGCGAGACTAGACAGAGGTAAAACTAGTTTATAATCAAATAAAAATTGACAGTGAATTGTACGAGTGGGACGAAACGAAAAAGGCACGAGTTCCAAGTATTTAACACCGCGAAAAGAGGCAGACAAACGGCCCTCAGCTCCGCTCAGCGCTAGAATTGCGAAATGAAATAAAGACCTTAAAAGTATACTTTCCCTTGTTTAAACCAAAATGCCCGCAGTATAATAAAGAAAACAGCTGACCTAGCAAGCATAGTTGCCGCTCACAGCCCCCATGTAATCGTTATTAAAGAAACGTGGCTGCACGGTGTCATAATTGACTAGGAAGTCGTAGCGCATGGACACCATATCTACCGAAAGGACCACGATTCCCACGATTGCGGCGTTGCCATTTTGTACGTTTAATTATTGCATGTTACAGGACAACCAGATATTACCAGCATTGAATGCATTAGAGTGCAAGTTCATTTCGAAGAATTTTATTTGGTAATTGCCAAATTTCACCGCCCCCCGAATTGGGACTGTACTTTTTTTGAGGCGATAAACGAGTTCATGTGCAGGAACAACTCCTCTACCCTTGTGCTAACCGGAGATTTCCACCCTCCACTATTCAACTGGGATTGTGATTTTCCTGAAGGACGGTGTACATCAGTTGAGCCACTCGTAGACATTGTTTCATTAAATGACCTAACACAACAATTAAAAGTGCCTACAAAAATACAAGAGAATAGTCAATCAATTGTGTATCTCTTCACTATTAGTGACAGTGTTCTTGATCGTGACCCGAGAGTGGACGTGTTCAAATGGGTCTCAGACCACATGCTCCTGTGCTTAAAGGTCAAAGTGACATTCCGATCAAGGCTGGTGAAGTAAGAGTGTATTGTTTCAGTATTTTCTCGTGCTGGTGATGTTGCTATTTTGGATGTTTTAGATGGTTCTTTTTTGTGTAACTCGTTTGACGAATCCGATGCCTCTACTGATGAACATACGTTGTGCTTGTTTCGAAACCTGGTTTTGACTTGTGCTAAAAAATTTATCCCACACAAACAACACTTGCAGCGTACACACAATCCACAGATGACAAAAGAGACTGCACGTCACCAGCGTAAGTAAAACAAAGAGAAAAGGCAGTACAGCGGTATCTATGCTCAAGTGGTTCAGATAAGATATCACAGTTACGCGAACAACTATAGAACAGCATTAAAAAGGCCAAAGATTTTTGTGAACACGTTCGTCCAGAAAACTTTCTTGAAACTTCGCCACAAATGTATTGGCGACACATTTCACCAAAGAAGAAAGAACGTCCTTCTTTATCGATCGATGGAGTCTCTGTGACAGATAATGCAGTTAGTGCCGAAGATCTTAAAGCCTATTCTGGTTCTGCGTTTGTCGTTGACAATAGCCGCGCGCCGGAATTGAGCAAATTTGATCGTAGCAACCCCTATGGATAAAGTGTCTATATCTGAAGAAGGCATATCAGCACTACCGCTAAAATTAGATGACAAAAAATCGCCATGCATAGACGGTATACGAACTACATTTTTAAAGCGATATGCTGAATGGTGTTCTGAATATCTATGTCGTTGTTCGAGAAACTTCTGTCTAATGCGGATCTTCAATGCGATCGGAAGTGTGCGAAAATCATTTCAATTTCTAAAAAACGCACCATCACTTCCGCCTTCATATAGACCAATTTCCTTATGCACATGCGCGAAGGTACTAGATCACATAATCTTTAAACATATGCCCAGTTTCCTTGAAAAGAAAGCCTTATTCGGTTCCTTCCAGCATGGCTTTCGCCGTGGGTACTCGACAGTCACCCAGCTCACCGAAACTGTCCACGACTTAGAAGCGGCCCTAAACAGACATAACCAGGTTGACATTAACATTTCTCGACTTCGAAAGACATTCGACCAAATCTCACAACAAAAATTATTATGAAGTTAGAACCAATATTCAAGAACACCATATTACTAGCTTGGATAGACGCCTACCTCTCATGTAAACTGCAAGTCGTGGCTGTTTATAACGTAAGTCCGCGTGCTATTCCAGACCTTTCGGGAATCCCGCAAGGCTCGGTTCTTGGTCTTTTATTTTTGTTTTATACACCAACGACATCGTTCAGAACATACCCGTTAAAATAAGGCTTTTTGCTGATGATTGTAGTATATACCACGAAGTTACCACACCCCAACACCCGATAACAATAATAAATCTTTGAACCTAATTCACTCAAGGCGCACAGACTGGCAAATGACCATCAAGTGGAAAACGGACTCAATGACAATTAGTCGCAAAAAAGCACCTTGTAACGTTTTCTTACTGTTTGGATAATGAACCTCTGGAACTAGTAACTAACTAGAAGTATCTGGGAGTTATCATTTTTCATGGTTTCAAGTGAAATTACCACGTTGACTTCATACATAGAAAGGCGATGAAAACACTCGGATACTCACGGTTGCGCTTGAGTAAGTCCTCTCCAGAAGTTAGTATATGAGCCTATAAAACTATTATTCGGCCACTCTTGGAATATTGAGGCGCTGTTTGGGATCCATACACAAGAAACACATCAATAATGAAAAATACAGAGGAACTCAGTTAGGTTCATCTTTAATCAATACAGGTGGGAGGCATCAGTCACATATCGTCTACAAACGGCTGAGCTGAAAAAATTAGTAAATCGTCGATACCGCAAACGAATGAAACTATTTTACATTCTTATCATAGACATTTAGGTATCAAAAAGGATACATACCTAAAAGACGGATACCGGCGGCCTACTCGGTTCCTTCATAATAAAAAAGTAACCGACTTCTCTAGTCACACGAACAATTTACAGTATTCGTTTTTCCCGAGAACTGAAACCAATTAGAATTCCCTCCCCTCAGCTGTGGTGGGATGCCCGTAGCTATCATCCAATCTACAGGCTCTTCAGTCAAGGGGACATAACTCTGACAAAGTTTCACAGGAACCATGGCGCTCTTTTTTTATTTCAGTCGAAAAAAGCACCACGCCATGTCTGGTGTGTTTTTCGCGTTCACACCACACAGGAATTAAGACATGCTTTCTGCTGTATACGGCCGGTCTGGTGTATACGGCCCTTTTCTGGTGTGACACAGACTGATGTGGTCCGGTAAGACTGAGCTGGTGTGTTTTTGCACGACAGCTCCTCTTGTATTCCTTCTCTTTACGTAAATAAATGCATTGTGGATGAAAACATGCACTTCTATGCGCGCAAGGGCAAAACCAGCAGGCTTGCACATAGTGTAGGACTGCTAATAATTTCTCTATTTATTCTGCTCAGCTAAATTTTCCGATCCGCACATCACGCTGCCCTGGCATCAGTACAACAACCTAAGTATTGTTGCTCTGCACTTGTAGCTACATGCCACCACACGTTCAGTTCATTTCGCGACCGGAAGCAAAGCGAGTATGGTATTATTTTAATGTGGCATGTGAGAGGCAGTGAAAGCGACAAAAAAGGCATCAAATTGGCTTCAAAAGGTGTATAAGTGAACTATTTGCTTATACTCAATATATATTATATTTATTTGTTTAGAAGGGTTTGTACGAACAAGATAATGTTATATAGAAATTTCTTGGAAGAAAACGAGCTAAAAAGCACACACCGCTGTCCCGGACATCACTCGTTCAGTTCGCTCTGCGTCAAGGTTGTTTCGTATGCCAATCATCCCATTCATAGCCGAAGAACAAACTTGGAAGGCTCTCAAAAACGTTTCACAAACGTGTTTTCGGATTGAGTCGTTGTAAACGTTTTGCAATACCGGAGTTTTAAAAGAAACATCAAGTACTCTGAAAACCGAATCCAGCGCAGTTTTCAACCCGGTTGAAGTTGGAAGTTTCAAATGCCCGTGCAGGGCAGCAGTTTCAAAAGATATAACATTAGCACAAAGACTGGTGGTGTTGGATATTTAGACAATTTCAGAGCAGTATGACCCAGTGTTCCGTATCGATCAATGCGTTGAGTGCAAGGATTGGGCTTGCGAAGACTGTGCGGGGGCGCACTGGGTTAACTTCAAGTGCTTTTACGGCAAAAACTGCAGGAAACCTTTCTCACCATATCTCAATGGGTGTCACAAAGCGTGTAGTTTGGCTCCGCATGCTAGGGCAAAAATAGGCGTCTGGTACATCTTAATTGAATTTGAAAATAATCTTATCAACAGTGGCAACATAGCCATATTTCTGCAAGACATACCATGTACCGAAATGCAACAATCTGTATTGGCGTTTTACGGCCATGAGTGAAGCATGAAAATATTCACATATCACGATTTGTAAAAATTTATCCCACTCTACACTATATAGCTGCTGTGTTTTACTAATACTCATGGGGCAGAGACCTGAAGAATTCGCCTTTTGCATGCCTCTACCGGACATGCGCAGCACATTGGAGGCGGCTATGGATAGCGATCTGTGGGGAACCGTTACAGATGCCACCTGTATTTTCTTGGTGGCATCGGTGTTGAGAGTCTTGTGAGTGGTGTGGGTGGCACAACCAACAATTTTATCTATAAATCTGGTTGTGTTAGTGTGATGCCAACAACTACATTGTGTTTCAAAAGTCCCTCAGCACTGTGGAGGCTACAGGCCCTTCAGCCACAGAAAGGTTGCTCCGGCCCTACGCATGTATCCATTCTTGCCGTGTCTGCTCACCGTATTCTTGGCGTCTGCACACCGAATTGTAAGTAATCGCAACTTTCACAGATGATGGTGTTGCCATGCAGCATCCATCGTAACTGTCGTTTGGAAAATGCCCACGCAGCCAGCCCATGCCATCGTTCAGTCGGCCTCCTTTTGGCGGTTCACTGGAGCTTCATATTTTGTGGCTAGCAATTTCTACTGCGGTTATTCTGAATTCCGTGTGAACTTATCGAAGTCGGACAGGTATTGCGAGTCGCAGTAGCAATGATTTCTAGAAGAATCACGAAATATGTTGGATGCCACTGGGCAGACGCCATTTAGTCAAAGGCGCCGTTTCCTGATTGCATGAGCTCAGCTGCTTGATCATCCCTGTCTGTGGCACGAGCAGCATTCACAAAGCTGTACGTGCATTCCTTCACGCCGGTAAACACGATGTGCTCAGCGTTCAAAACCTATTTTCCTTCAATATACGCCACACACGCCTTTCTCTCCGCACAGTGTAGGGTATAATACACGCTAGAGTCAAGCCTTTCTCAGCAAAGCCTTCACAAACACGGTGGCTGCAGCCGCAATTACTTCGCAGTTTGAAGTAATGTGCACATCAGCGGGGCTGCCGGCACGCCGGCTGCACGAACCCCAAAACGACAACGATTTTGAACCTGATTGATTGATAGTATGTTGGGTTTAACGTCCCAAAACCACTATATGATTATGAGAGACGCCGTAGTGGAGGGCTCCGGAAATTTAGACCACCTGGGGTTCTTTAACGTGCACCCAAATCTGAGCACACGGGCCTACAACATTTCCGCCTCCATCGGAAATGCAGCCGCCGCAGCCGGGATTCGAACCCGCGCCCTGCGGGTCAGCAGCCGAGTACCTTAGCCACTAGACCACCGCGGCGGGGCGATTTTGAACCTGCACTAGCGCTCTCTCTAGGTATTGAAAGCTGCGAATTATGACCAGTTAATAACTGAAATACGCAGTAAAGCTATTAGGCAAGCAACTAGACCGACATTTGAAGAAGCGTGAATTCGTTGCTGTAATAAAGCTTGCTAGAATCTCATGCCGGCGGATAACTTTGTGGCTGTTTCTCTGCAACTCTGTTCATGGCTCTCGTATGCCATTTTCTCCGTCAACGCATTCCTTCGCGTCTGTCACTGCAAAGCTTCTTTTCTCTCTTTTTTGTTTCCGCTGAACGAGGATCCAACGTGCATGGAATGCTGTGCGTAGTTGCACGTTTGATTGTAAGAGTCTACACTTTCGGTGTTTTCTCGTGCTAGTGATGTTGATATTTTGGATGTTTTTGATGGTTTTTTTCGTTTAACTCGTTTGACGAATCCAATGCCTCTACTGCTGAACATATGTGGTGCTTGTTTAAAACCTGGTTTTGACTTGTGCTAAAAAATTTATCCCACACAAACGACACTTGCTGCGTACACACAATCCATGGATGACAAAAGAGACTGCACGTCACCAACATAATTTAAACAAAGCGAAAAGGCAGTACAGCGGAATCTCAAGTATGCTCAAGTGGTTCAGATAAGATATCAGAGTTACGCGAACAACTAAAGAACAGCAGTAAAAAGGCCACAGATTTATACGAAAACGTTCGTCCTAAACACTTTCTTGAAACTTTGCCAGAAATGTAATGGCGAAATATTTTGCCAAAGAAGAAAGAACGTCCTACTCTATCGATCGATGGTGTCCTTGTGACAGATAACGCAGTGTGTGCCGAAGCTCTTAATGCCTATTCTGGTTCTGTGTTTTTTGTTTACGATAGCCGCGCGCCGGAATTGAGCAAATTTGATCGTAGCAACGCTATGGATAATCTGTTTAGCTGCGCAAGTGGCAGCCTTCGTTCTTCAGGCCGTAATTCTGCGTCATGGTGCTCCCCGGATACTCCTAGCGATCGTAGAAATGCATTTTTATCCCAACTGATACGTGAAGTTTTCCGCTCTTGGGGCACTACACATAAGACAGCGTTAAGCTAACAGCCTCAAACGAATGGTCTGGCTGAAATATTTCACCGAACTCTTGCCGACATGGTTGCTGCCTACATTCAACCAGACCACAAAAAGTGGAATAAACTTCTACCTTTTCTTTTGCCTACAACACTGTCGTTCTTTATCAATGTTTCAATTTTCACCGCGAATGGTACTTCATCCGTGCCTTCTTGTGAGGAATATGTTTGTCACTCAGCCCAGTGTTTCCAACGTGCTCGTATGAACTCAGAAGCGATGCAACAACAAAAGAAGATCGTTTACGACACTTCTAATCGGGTTGTCTCATTCGGATCGGCGGACGAGAGGCTGCTGCTCTTGAGGCCCATTCGCACACCTGGTCTGTGCAATAAGTTGCAACCTCAATTCCGCTGCCCGTACGTAGGTTTGTAGCAGACTTTACCGGTCAACTATCGTGTGACACCACTTGCCGTTCCGATTGACCGCCGTTACTGGAGCGTGAAGTTGTTCACGTCTTTCGCATGAACCTCTTCACGTGATGTTACATACCACCTTGACTTCCCTTGAGGAGCAGTCAATTCTCAACGCCTGTTCGGGATCACATTTTTGATCGTTTTTTGGGTGAGTGTTTCTTCGTTTTGTGGCCCCTGTTCGCTCCCGAGAATAAACCGAGTCATCATACGCAGTTACAACCGAGTTGTCATAATATATATATATTCTCTCATGAGAAGTCCGTCATGGGGGCGCTGTGGTTAAAGTGCTCAGCGCCTCATCCAAATGTCGCGGGTTCGATGCCGGCTACAGTGAGTGCGTTTCGGTAGAGGTGAAATGGTTAAAGCCATTGAGCCTCCATGATAACAGTGATGTCACCGCATGTTAAAGTGGACAATGTTGTCAATGTTTCCAAAGCACTCTTCCACGGCGTCTCTCATACTAATATTGGGATTTCGGAACCTGAAACCTCAGATTTTATTCATACATGTCATGACTTGTTGCACGAGTGTGATATTGCTTCGGAGATATACTGTTAACGACTAGCAGAACCAAGAGCTGTAGATATTGCATTCTATAGCATCCCCAAAGAGAAGCATTGATGACTGTAAATGCCTACTACTGGTAATAAACGAATCTTTCGTTAGTTCTATATTTTGATCGTAATAGCATTGTTCATAAAGTACGGCGTTCACAAGTATCGAAATGGGGGTGTACAGTAGTTCGGCTTTCGAAGGTTTGCAGAATTCGGTCATTTGCGTACACCTTTTTTTCAATATTTGATGTCATCTATAGATGGTAGGCTTGTCGGGGAGCAGTCTCGCTTGATGTGCTACTAAGATCTTTTATCGAGGTCGATGAAAATCTCTAAAAGTTAATGCGATCGTCTATCGTCTCGCATCAACTTAGGCGCTGCCCGGAAGATCGGAATGCGAGGTAGCCGCAGCCAAAGGACAATTCTACAATCTTGGCACATAAAATAGACATTGGGAAACATTAACTGGCCAAGTGGGATCAATATAGGCGTGTACGAACATGGCCTCAAGAACCGATAAACATGACTACGTATTAACAAGAACGATGGAGAAGTACGGTGGAGAAGAGGCAGAAAAGGACTGTAAAGTAGTCGCTCGAGTGGCGGCTGGAAGTTACATAATGAAAAAGAGACCAAGGAGGTCTCCAAACTCAGGGTCAGTTCTTGAAAGTCAAACACAAGACCAAAGGTGGTTAAAGAGCCTGTTTATTTTACCTAGCCAGACAGACTTCTGTCCAGAATGTTTGCCTTTAAACTTACGGTGTAGTGTGACTTGAAGTGCTGCGTCCACACCGATAGCAATCGGTGAGCAGCTATCTGCGTCTTGGCAAAAGGCGATACTCGCCCTAATTCGCAGTCGCAAGACTTACGAAACATGAAATGCCTCAGCGCAGTTTTTGAATGCCTGGCGATTTTCTGGTGTACCATAGCGCATGCTTCTTACAGTGAAAGTCACAATATTTCTCCGTTGCAACAGACTTTTTTTGCTTAATTGCAGATGATAGGCCATGAATTTATGCACGCTTTTGATGTAGATCACAATGACGATGAATACTGGTGGACCGAAGGCTTCAAGGAGGAATACACTAAAAGAGCATTCTGCTTGCGGAGGTCGCATAGATCTGTTGTAAGTACGCAACATTTACCTCCTTTTATACAGAGCTACTGATTTTTTTGTAATTATATTGTGGTGGCGGTGAACGAGCAGTGGAGCGGCTGTTGGGGATGTCGGAAGAAGGGTACACACGACTGGGCGAATACCGACAGGAGTCCTCGTATGGTGGATTAGAGGAAACTTGGCTCCAGTTTGAGGGCGTCCAAGTGCTGCGGCAGTAGCGGGAGATATGGCCAACTCGGTGGCAGCGGAAGCAGATCGGCTTGTCGTCTGCAGTTCTCCATTCCGCCGGATTGCGGGATTGCGGAATAAAGTGTAAGTCATGGCGTGGTGCATTTGCTGTCATTGGTCTGGAGACGGGTCGGGAGACAGAGCAGGCCACAGGAAAACCAAGCTTTGCAATTTCTTGCCTCACGACAGCTTGAATAACGGAGACCGGCGGAGGCGTTTCTGCGGCGCCATGGTCGAGCGGATGTGAAGGAAATGGTGCCGGACTTGACGCCTCAAGCTCCCGTCGAACTATTCGTGTCACGCTGTCCTGCATGGGTAGTGCGGCACCGAGATCGGTGCAAGTGGATGTAACAGCCGTGTTTGGTATCCGCGTAAATTGAGGCAGAACACGGCGGCATTTGGCCATTTCGAAGCGACGGCATTCCTTGATGGTCATATCTACGGTCGTGACATTATTGTAGACGAGCAAATTTAAGGCGTCGTCCGCTATGCCCTTAAGTATGTGGCCCATCTTGTCACTCTCTGTCATTTGCTCGTCGACTTTTCGGCACAACGCGAGCACATCCTGTATGTACGAGACATACGACTCTGTTGACGATTGCACACGAGTGGCGAGTTCTTTTCGCGCTTCTATTTGGCGACCGGACGGGTCCCCAAAGATGTCGCGTAGTCGCTCTTTGAAGGTATCCCAGCTGGTGAGCTCGGTCTCATGGGTGTCGAACCAGACCCGTGGGGTGCCGTCCAAGTAAAATATTACGTTGGCGAGCATCATGGTAGGGTTCCATCGGTGTGTGTGGCTAACACGCTCGTACTTACGGAGCCAGTAGTCGACGTCGAGCCCAGGTTGTGCGGAGAATGTACCTGGATCACGGGGTGTGGGCATCGTCAGGTATGTGGTGGCTGGAGCTACAGATGGAGACGCTGACAGGCTGTTGTCATTGGTAGCCATGGCCGGAGACTGAATGGTGCGGCCACTGCGAAGCTTCGTGGTGAAGACGGGGAACGTTCCACCTCCACCAAATATGTTACGGAAAAGAAGAGACGCTGTAACGACGAGGCTGGGGATGATATATTCAAAACCAGCGGTAATGGCGTGCCCGGTTCATCACCGATCGAGCTGTTGTTGTTGTTGTTGTTGCCCCTTCGCACTGGCACATACCCACTATGGGGGATTGGCCATGAAATCTAGAAGTATCCTATATGAGATATATTAAAAGGTTTATCCTTAATGAAAAACTAATGATGTAATAGAAAATAATAATTAACTAAAAAGGAATATTAAACTAAACAAATAATTGAAGATTGAATCAAGAAGAGAAAAGGTGAGGTAATACTACAGTGGAAGACAGAAATTTTGAGTAGACCAGACAATCGAGCTTATCTCACCCGGTCACAATCAAATGAATATGCAGATTTCATTCAAAATTAGACAAGTGTCGTCAGAAATATATTTAAGCAGGCATTATTATGACATGCGCTTTGATTCTCGAATGAAATTGCATACAGCATCGAATACGCTCCTGTGGCAATGTCCCAAGCTAAGGCACCGAAACTTAGAACATTATCTGCAGTTAAATTTAAACCTACTGCGTGAAACGGAACAATTAAAAGTCTTTTCCTAATTAATGAATAGTTTTTACATGTTATAAAGTAATGCTCTATTGTTTCCGTTTCTTCACAGAATGGACACAGGGGGGATATCGCCAGACCAGCTCTGTGCAAGTAAAAGTTTAATGGAGGGACACGACATCGAAATTTGGTTAAAATAACTTCTAACTTTTTAGATTGACTCCACTGAGGTTTCCAGGGGTATGTTAGGTGCTGATAGTCCGTATATTTAGTAATATTTTCCATAATATCCGATCGAGCGGGAACAACTCTTCGTCTTCCTCCTCAGGCACACACGCGCGTCGCCCCCTAGAATATCAAGATACATGCATGTAGCAATATTGCAGTCAGGCTTCTGTCCCATTCGCAAGCGCAATCTACGCCAAAGCAAAAAACTTTGGTCGCGTCTAAAGTTGCATTCCCGTGTATACTTTAAAAAAAATTTTAATAAATATTTAACTGTTTCCTCATAGGCCACTTCTACAGAAAAAAGAAGAAGAGTGAATTATTTATGATATAACAAACAGTTATGAAGTGTGAAATAATGCTCATGGTAATACAGAACTCCAATATAGGAGAGAGCGAAAGGGAGCGCACCGGGAGCACAAAAATCCATCATCATGGTGGCATCATGCCAGAAGGTCACTTGACAAGCTTTGAAAAATGACTTGTCGCAGCAGAATGAGCTTTTAAAAAATAGCAAAGCGTCACAAATGCTGCCTTGAACCTTATTCTTTGCATTTGATGCGTGGTTCTTACACCACATGCGAACATAATAGCCAGTATGAACATGAAGCACTGAATTTTCAGTTAATCAAAAGGCGTAAACCACCTCGCCGTTATAAAAATGTTATTTCTCTTTCGGAACATGTCATCTGGAACGCATTGAAGAAAGTGTTGAAATAATGGTAGAAGCATCTAGTTTTAAGAACCACCTAGATGACTAAGTCACGATCTTTCTGTAGCTTTATGTTCACAACATTCCCAGACTACAAATACTAATAGGTCAAGGCAGATCAAGAGGACAAATACTTGGAAATGTCAAGTGTCAAAGGGTTACTGTCACTGTCACCCTGATGAGCGAGATATAACACGTGAAAATGCATCCCCCGTCAGGGGTATTGATGTATTGTTATAGATGAAGCATTTATTAAAGATGCCACTGAGCGAAATAGATTCTCCCGGTTCCTGGTACAAGCCCAGTTTTTCAAGAGGCAAGTGTCTCAAAAACTTTTAAACAGGGTATACTTGATCAAATTTTTTTGAAAAACCCCGCATCCGATGGTGGTCGGCAGCGGCAAAAGCAAATATTTATGGCAGACTTGTGTAGTCTTAACGCGTACTGCTGAGCTGTGCTGTAATTTGTCAGTGAATGGAATTTCATTCTATTAGATAGTCCTAGGTGGTACATTGTACTGTTCAAATCATGCGTCTTGTGCAGGGGCATGACTATAAATCAATGATGAAAATACCTGGTTGTTTCGACAACTGAGGCACTTACAGATAATCTATATAATCGAACTTTTTCCGCAGATTTCGTCTTCGATTCCAGTATAACGATTAAGTGCTTGAAATGGTTGCGGTAAAGATAGCTGCCGAAGTCACGTTATAGCAACAGGACCCCTCTCACCCCCCAAAAAGGGATTAGGCGTACCGTAACAATGTAAACTTTTTCCACGTGATAAAGATATGTGGTTTTACTGGGCAAACCAACTGTGTAATTGGCGCACGCTGTAGTTATTGAAAAGGTCTGTAAATTTCAACGAGGTGAATTTTCGTAACGTTATCCTAAATATACATGCCTCTAGCGTACCGCAATCTCTTATTTCTGGCCGCTGCAGCCATTATTGAACCCCAATCCTTCGTGTCAGTAGTCGATTGGCATAGTTATTGTACCTTTGTGAGTTTCCCCAATACATGGGGTGAAGGCGCAGGTTCATTTTAATTGAGTCTCGCTGATGTTATGATATCTCGCTTTTTTATTTTGAAAGCGGTCGATGAATATTATTGTTTCGAAAGCTCTTTTCCTCGCCATCGCCAAACGGTCATGGCACGATGTCATATCTTGGCATTTCTTTCTCTATTGTTGTGCTTGCTCATTTCTGTACAATGGTTAGTCTCGAGTTATTTATTATTAGGAATAGTAATTTTTAGGGATTAACATCCCAAAACCACCATATGAGTATGAGAGATGCCTAAGTGGAAGACTCCCGAAAATTTGAGCACCTGGTCTTCTTTAACATGCACCAAAACCTACGCACACAGGTCACAAGCATTTTCGCCCCCATTGAAAATGAGGCCGCCGTGGCAGGGATTCAATACTGCGACAAGTGGTTCAACAGCCGAGTGTCTTATTAACTTTCTAATGCTTCACACTGCATATTCACAAAAGACATTCTCATCTCCAAAAATATCTATCTTAGTATTCATAAAAGGTGTATATTCAGAAGTGAGTGAAATGAACTTTACTCGGTCCTGGAGAACTGGTCAGGCTAGCCCCTAAGAAGTATCCGCCGCAATTACTGGCCGCGTCCACGCCGGAACTGGAAGGCCATTGCCCTGAGCCCGTTAGCAGACCTCCTGGACAGCCGAGTATCGGACTGAGAGCTTGGCTTTTAAGAGCCCACTCCCCGTCTTGGTCTCTGCTGAAGTTCGTGCCATGTCACGCCGGGCACTGCCAGAGTATGTTAGCGAGTGTGCAGTTATGATCCTCACAACCAGGCTATCCTAGAGTTATGCCATCACCAAAGTGGCTGAATGTGCTACGAGACGGGAATGAACCTGCTTGTAGCATCCGAAGAACCTACGACTGCGGCCGAGTAAGCTTAGAATGCGGAAGCGTGTACCTCCACCTAGACAACTGATAAAGGGACCTCACTTTGATAAATGTGCCAAGTGGATCTTCAAAGTTATCCGCCAACCGACCTCCGTACCCGCCCGGACCGCCGTGGCACGTCATTTCTCGCACACGGTTCTGGACAATTCGTTGGCGTTGGGAAGAGTGGGATTCACTTCTGAGCCCATATGGGCTGGAAACCAAGTGACTGTGTGGTAGCCTACTACACCCTTGGAATTTAAAATACCGGCAGCTTTCCTTGAGATTATCCCCAAGGCAAAGGCCCGGGCAGCAGCCCTGGAGTCAGTAAATAACTCTGGACGTGAGAGTCCGTCATCTGCTCTGCTACGGGGGCAGACACTTTCCTCAAGAAAGCTGAGTAGAGTACACGACCAGGATGATCAACGGGCAAAGCCACAAAACGATCAGAACGGCCATACTGCGCCGCATCGACGAAAGTTACACTGTCCTTGTATTTAGCCACGAAATCGAGGAGAGACTTGGCCCGTGCCTTTCGCCGGCCAACGTTGTACTGCTGATTAACGTTACGTGAGAAAGGTGCCACCTCGTAGGTGTCCTCCATTGTTTGTGATAAGAGCTTCCGTTCCTCCCCTGCCGTATGATGACATCGCAGCGACTGTAGGAGACGCTGCCCAGCTTTCGCGTAGTAAAGCCATGCGATCTGAACTAGTGTCTCTGTCTCGGTCTTCTCCGAGAGGGTGTTGTGCACGCCCAGACTCATGAGTCTGTCAGTGCCGGTGCTCACGGGGAAGCCCACGGGGAGGCCCAAAACCTTAAAATTTATGCCGTTGGATTCAAGAAGGAAGCCTAGCACCTAAATACAGTTGACTCTATGAATCGACTGTTTATCCTGTGTGGTTAAAGCAATCTTCAACTGTTCAAGCGGTGACTCGCGTCTCCATCCGGGTCGAACTCGTCTACCTAGAAGCAACTAGATTTAGAGGGGAATAACCGAAGCCCTGTAAACGGCAGAAAAAAACTTTCTGTGATAGTGTCTAAAGTCAATTGGAGCACTTCGTTCACTTCAGACACTGAATCACTCATGCACCTGACTATATAGTCATTGGCATATAAGGCGTACTCGGTGTTCGCAACAATAAAAAGGTGCTCCGAGAGGCCTTTCAAGGCTGTGTTGAACAACAGGGGCGAAATCACCACTCCCTGCGGCGTTCCCCTCGCACCTAGGGTGAACACCTCCGATTTTATTTCGCCAATTTTTACGGTGGCTTTGCGGTCTCTGAGGAAGGCGCAAACATAGGTGTGGAACTTGGTATGTGCGCTCTACCTCCTCCAGTATGAACTGATTTGAAATCATATCAAACGTGTTGGCTAGATCAAGGGCCAATAAACCCCGAACATCTCGGGTGTATCGGTGGATAACTTGCCTCTTAAACAGCAGCATCATATCCTGGGTAGAGAGACCCGGCCAGAAGCCTACCATGTTGTATAGAAACAGCTCCTTTTCCTCAATTTACCGAGATACTCTGTTGTGTACTGCATGCTCTATCACCTTCTCCACGCAAGGTGCGAGAGAAATTGGAGAAGGGTTCTCCATGGCGAGTACAATGCCCGGCTTGGAAATTAGTGTTACTGAGGTGGTCTGCCAGGCCTCAGGCACGTGACGTTCTGTCCAGAGAGTATTGGCCATCTCGGTTAACTTAGCAATGGGCATACCGTCGAGATTGCAGAGTAACCTCTTTGTAACGCCGTCTGAATCTGGGCTGAGCGACTTTTAAGCGCATGAAGCACCTCTTCTATGCCAAAGTTCGTAAAGGGCGAGTCGATTTCATCGAGTGGACTTTCCTAGTATCCCGGGTAATCCCAGTTCCCGGAGAGGCCATGCGGAAGGTATCGCTCTGCCGGTTCCTAGAGTAAAGTGGTTTCAATTACTCCACTGATCCGCTCTGCTTGAACTAAGCGGACGATTGCCAACCTCTGATTACTCTTAGAATTTGTCTGATCAAGTAGTACATTCCAGAGGTTCAATTTACCTCCTGTGCGCATCTACCCATCTACTTTTAAGCGCAGTTCGTTCCACTGCTGCCTAAAAAGCTCCCGACTATAATCCCTAATATTTTTATTCAGGAGAGCAATGTGTTTCCGGAGCCTTCTACTCAGCTTCTGTGTGCGCCATCTCTCAACCAACAATCTCTCAACACGCGAGTCCATTGTATCCACCTGTAACTAGTTTGAACAGTTTTGGTGGCGAGGAGCTTATCCTCCACGACTCGAGAAAAGAGATCCTCGAACGTGGCATATTTGGTCTCATCAGCTTTCCGGCACTTCCTGAACTCGTCCCAGTCCGTCATCCTGTACTCTTTAGAAGGAGCCGCCCGGGTTTCATGCGTGACTGCGAGGATGAAGTGAATACTTCCAAGGCTTTGCTGCAAGTTCGCTCAGTGAACTCTCCCCGCATTTCTGATGAATGCCAGATCCGGAGTGGTGTCTCTTGAAACGGAATCACCCAGCGAAGTTTGAAGCCTACGGTCCGTAACCAGCTCCAAGAAACAACCGGCCATAGCTTTAACAAGGTTTCCCCCCTCAACAGTGACCTTTAGATAACGCCAAGCTGTGTCAGGTGCATTAAAGTCACCGATAGCTATAAGCGATAACTTGACTGCAAGAATAGCCACCTTTGCGACCCCCAAGGTGAACGCCAGCTTCAGATGGCGAGGGCTGCTGTAGACACTCAGTAAGAATATTGCCACGTTCCTGTTCTCAGGTGTTGTCATCACCATAATACACTACGTAATTCTCAGCGCAAACTGCGCCTGCAGTCTTTGAGAAGCTTCGGGACTGTAGTAGATCATTTTAATAAGATTACACCCACTCCGCGAACTATACAGATTATTTTGGAGCCTACGTCGCCGCTGGTGATAGCGCTGGAACATTTGACGGCAAGTGTATAAATACCGACGCGCTTTGCCGCTTGTGAGTTGATCGACGGCCGACGCTCCGTTCGCCGCCCTACAGTGCACAAGAGGGCTGTCTAAACGAGCACTGTATGTATAAAATAATATAAAAAGATTTTTGAGTTTGAAGTTAATAAACTTCTCTTTGTATCAGTCCAAGACTGCTACTGTAGTCCGACTTTCCGTTTACTGGGCACAGGTTCGCCCAGATGAACAATTTATTATTCGACTGAGAGTGTGCTCCATTCGTCTACGTCACGAGCCCCTGACATCTGGTGGAGGTGCTGTTTTGTCCATGTAATGAACGCCTCCGTCAACCCGTGAACCCAGCCCACGTCACGAAGACACCGACGCCAGCAACGAGCAGCGAGTTAGCCGCAGGCAACAAGGTCTGTCACCGGAGTACGGGCTTTTACTGGACAAGGCTAAGAAAACCAAGACGTTGACGTCGACTAGCGCGACGTTGTCAGTGTCTGTTCCACCTGCACCACTCCTGCTCCGGCAACCCAAAGAGCCGCCAACATTCCGCGGTTCACCACTGCAAGATCCGGAAAGCTGGATCGAAACGTTTGACCGCGTCACCGCCATCAATAAATGGACAGACGATGACAAGCTCCGGCATGTGTATTTCGCCTTAGAAGATGCTGCTCTGACCTGGTTCGAGAATCAAGAACGAAGCCTTACAACGTAGGAGGTCTTTCGCGCCAGGTTCCTCACCACTTTCGCAAGTGTGGTGCTCAAGGAGAAGGCCGCAGCTCTCCTCGAAACCCGCATGCAGATGCCAAATGAAAACATTGCGCTATTCATGGAAGATATGATTAAACTCTTCCGCCACGCTGACTACGACATGTCCGAGGAGAAGAAGGTCCGTCTGCCCATGCGAAGAGTAAAGCAGAAACTTTCCGCTGGGCTGATCAGAAGCCCGCCAAAGATGGTCGCGAATTCATTTCAGAAGCATCTACTCTAGAAAAAACGCTCAAGATACGCACGCAGCAATAAAACCGTAGCTTCTCGTCTACAAGCACCACCGGCATTCAAGCGGTCGGAGGCACTGACTTGCATGGGATGATCCAAGCGATCGTGCAAGAGGATCTGCGAAAATTACTTACTTCAGCGCAGCCTCACGTAGAATCCATCGCGGACGTCGTACGCCAGGAGATCCAGCAATCGCTGGGCGTTCCTCAGCCTCAAGGGCCACAGCTGCGAGCCCGCCGCCACGCCCCTCCTTCACGCGCACGCCAAAACGCCGCCCCATCACACTTCCGTTGCCAGACGCCACTGCCGCCACCATCCCCGCCAACGTCCGAAAGTTCGCCAGCGGGCCAGCGCAGTGCGCCCAGAAAAATGGACGTTTGGCGAGCGCCTGACAACCACCAGCTCTACTACATTGCGGCAAGGCCGGGCACATATACCGCCGTTACCAGTACCGAAAGATGGAACTGCGTGGCTTCGCGTCAAGGCACCATTTCCGCACCCAGGGGAATGGCCACAGGACAATGCCGACTACCTGAGAGGAACGCAATGGACAACACGAAGTCCTTCCCGTTCGCCGCCGCCCCGCCGCCGCATGCCACCGCACCACCGGCGCAACTCTGGCCCAACGCGGGGCTGGTCTCCTAGACTATATCCGGGAAACTAAGGGCAGCAACCGATGGAGGTGCGGTTTCTCTGCGACGAACTACCGAAGATCCTCCTCCGACGACGACGATGCGACGGAGCTTTCTGAACAGAACGCCAACCAGGCAAAGCCCTGACAGTGAAACCTCACTTACCGAAGGTGCCTGACCTACGCAACATGGAACTAGCGGAACAAGCCGATGCAGCCGTGACTCGACGCCACGCCCTAATTTTAACGCAAGACGGCAAACTAGTGACTTCGACCCTCTTATCAACGGCCACTGTGTGACCGCTCTTGTCGATACTGGAGCCGACTACTCCATCATCAGTGGGTCGTTCGCCGCGAAGTTCAATAAAGTTAGGACAGCTGGGGAAGGCCCTGAAATCCGCACAGCCGGAGGTCATCTCGTAACGCCTACAGGAATCTGCACAGCGAGCGTCACAATTAACGGCCGTATTGTGACGCTCGCTGTGCAGGAAGAATCCTACAGACTTCGTAGTCCTACAGCGTTGCTCGAGAGATTTCATCCTTGGCATGGACTTCTTATGCCTCCATGGTGCTGTCATCAACCTAAAAAGAAAGTCGATATAGTTATCCACAGAAGAAGCACTACCGCCGCGCACGCCGTCAGAAAGCCATGGCTTCCTTGAATGTGCTGGAAGAACAAGTCACCATTCCGCCTCACTGCAGCGTCAATATTTCAGTCGGCACTCCTAAATCACATGACTTGGAAGGCGTCGTTAAAGCCAGTCAGCATCTGTTGGTCACCCGAAATATTTGCATCGCAGGAGGAATTGCAGAGCTGCGGGGAGACAAAGCAATGGTTATGCTCACGAATTTCAGCAATGAGTACAAACTTGCGAACAATGGAACAACGGTCGCATACATCGAATAAATTGTAGATGCCGGCAGTGCTTTCGTACTTGTCGATTCTGCGGAACCTGCTCACAAGAACCAAGCCCCTCCCACAGTTTTCGACGTCAATTCCAGACTTCCGAACACAAGCAAGAACAGCTCAAGGCCCTGCTCCAGCAATACGAATAATGGTTTTCATCGTCATCGAAAATTCGGCAGACCCCAATTCCAAAACATCGCATCATAACCGAAGAAAATGCCAGACCACTCCATCAGAGTATGTACAGGGTTTCGACGCGAGAACATAAGGCCATGAAAAGAGAAGTTGATGAAATGCTGCGGGATGACATTATCCAGCCGTCCAAGAGTCCATGGGCATCCCCCGTGGCGTTAGTGAAGAAAAAGAATGGGAGCCTACGTTTCTGCGTCGATTATCGCCGCCTGAACAAAATCACAAGAAAGGACGTGTATCCTTTCCCACGAATACACGACGCACTTGATCGGCTCCATAACGCCAAGTACTTTTCGTCAATGGACCTCAAGACTAGCTATTGGCAAATCGAAGTCGACGAAAGAGACCGAGAGAAGATGGCGTTTATAACACCGCACGGCCTCTGCCTTTGGTCTTTGCTCAGCTCCTGCAACTTTTCAACGCATTATGAATGCAGTATTGGCAGGATTGAAGTGACAAACTTGCCTTGTGTACTTGGACGACGTCGTCGTGTTTCCCTCGAGTTTTGACGACCATCTCCGGCACCTTGAAGCTGTACTTGAAGCCATCAAGACGTCCGGACTCACACTGAAACCAGAAAAGGTCAGATTTGTGTACTAGGAGCTCTTGTTTCTGGGGCATGTGATTAGCAAGTCTGGACTTCGTCCCAATCCACCAGAAACAGCCGCCATCGCCGACTTTCCGCCGCCCCCTGACAAGAAGGCGGTGCGCCAATTTCTGGGCCTGTGCGCCTATTATAGGCGGTTTGTGAAAAACTTCGCCCGCATCGGTGATCTACACACTAACATTACCACGGCCAACGTGGAATGCAAGTAGGAAACGCCGCAGGAACACGCTTTCCAGGAGCCTAAACACCGCCTCCTGACGCCTTCAGTACTTGCTCATTTCGGCGAATTTGCCGAGACAGAATACACACTGACGCAAGCAGCGTAAGTCTTTGCGCCGTTCTTGTGCAGAGCGCTGACGGACTTGAAAGGGTTATTAGTTATGCCAGCCGATCGCTATTCTAAGCAAAACCAACTACTCCACAACTGAAAACGAGTGCCTCGCCATCATCTGGGCTACGTCTAAATTTCGCCCCTACCTCTACGGCAGGCCCTTAAAAGTTGCGAGTGACCACCACGCCTTGTGGTGGCTCGCCACCTTGAAGGACCTGCCAGGTCGCCACGCACGATGGAGCCTGAGACTTCGAGAATATGACATCACCGTCGCTTAGAAGTCCGGCAAGAAACACTCCGACGCCGACTGTCTCTCTTGCACCTGTCGACCAACCACCGCCCGACGACCCGGATGACGACTACTTTTTGGGAACGATAACTGCCGACGACTTCGCTGAACTACAGCGGGCCGGCCCTGAACTTAAGGCCCGTATAGGATACCTCGAAGGCAGCACCGCCGAAGTACCGAAGGTATTCAAGCGCGCACTTGCGTCGTTCTTCCTGCGAAACGGCCTTCTCCAAAAGAAAAACTTTTCACCACTTCGAGCAAAGTACCTCCTTGTGGTGCCTTCAGCTCTGCGGCCAGAACACTTGCAAGCCCTGCACGACGATCCGACCTCAGGGCACCTTGGTGTTTCCCACATAGCTCGCGAGGATACAAGAAGGTATACTGGCCACGTCTTTCCACCGACATCACTGGTTATGTGAAGATGTGCCGGGACTCAGCGACGCAAGACACCACCAACAAGGCCAGCGGGACTTCTGCAGCCAATTGAATCACCTCGCCGACCGTTCCAGCAGATTGGTATGGACCTACTGGGGCCGTTCCCACGTCGACTTTTGGAGACAAGTGGATCATGGTAGCTACCGACTACCTCACCCGCTACGCTGAGAAAAAAGCCCTGCCCAAAGGCAGTGCATCCGAGGTAGATAAGTTCTTCGTCGAAAATATTGTCCTACGTCACGGTGCCCCGGAGGTCCTCATCGCAAAGAGAGGAACGACATTTACTACTGACTTAACTCAAGCGATCTTGGCATACAGCCAGAAAAACCACCGCCGGACGACAGCGTACCACCCACAGACCAGCGGCCTCAACGAGCGGCTAAACAAGACGATCACCGACATGCTGGCAATGCACGTCGATGTCGAACACAAGACGTGGGACACCATTCTTCCATACGTGACCTTCGCATACAACACGGCGGTGCAGGAGACGACGCAGATATCTCCTTATAGATTGGTCTACAGAAGGAGCCCGGCAACGACGCTGGATGCCATGTTACCTACCATCACCGACGAAGAAAACCTCGATGTGAGTGAGTACCTTCAACGCGCCGAAGAAGCCCGACAACTCGCGCGTCTTCGTATCAAGAATCAACAGACGACCGACAGCTGCCGTTACAATCTTCGACGACGCTTCCTGCAATACCAGCCCAGTCAACGTGTTTGGGTGTGAACGCCGATAAGCCGATGTGGACTCAGTGAGAATCTTCTGCGATGGTACTTTGGACCATAGATGGTGGTTCGACGTCTCGACCTACCTGATTACGAGGTCATCTCCGATTGCATCACGAACTCTCAACGACGCCGATCGCGACCTGAAGTTGTCCATACCCCGCACCTCAAGCCGTATCATGCGCGTAAACAAACTGAAACACTGTTTTTTGTATTATTGCTGTATCGTAATTTATTTATTGTACATTCTTGCGTTATTGTTGTAACTTCATCTTTAGTTATAGCATCGGGACGATGCCTTTTTTAGAGGGGCGCAATGCCACGTTGCATTTCTCAAGTTTTGTTATCGCCCCAATACACTACACAATTCTTAGCGCAAACCACGCCTGCAGTTTTCGAGAAGCTTCAGGACTGTAGTAGATCATTTCGATAAGATCACGCTCACTCTGCGAACTGTACAGATTATTCCGGAGCCTAGTGTCCACTAGCGATAACGCTAGGAGAACCGATTGCAAAAGTGTAAATGCCGACGCACTTCGCCGTTGTCAGTAGTTGAGCGACGGCCAACGCTCCGTTCGCCGCTTACCTGGTGCCGGGACTCCTGCGACCAGGCACCCTGCCAGTCGTCGACCCCATCTCATCGAGCATTGCGCGGACCCTGGACATCCCCTTGGCGCTTAACAGGCCTTCATCGTCACTCAACGCCCGAGCACCACAGCGCAAGCCGTGGGGCCAGGGCCAGGAACGAAAGTGTGCTGGCTTTCGCAGCACCACCGCCGAAAGCTCATTGCTTTAATTTCAGCGCGCCAGAGGGGAGCACCGTCGACGATATCATAGATGCTCCTCGAAGCCGTAACCGGCCCAGCCGATATCAAGTCCCTCCAGCACATGGGAGGAGCAAAGTTCGGAGCCGCAGCCCCAAACGTCCACGCAGCCACCAAGCTGTAGAGCCGGGGCGCCATTCTCTTGAACGGCGTATTAGTTCCACTAGTCAGCGTCGGTCCTGAAATATTCCATGTCACAGTCTTCCGGGTACTGTTGTGGGTAGGCGACGTGGCCCTTGCAACCGCCCTCTCCGCCTACGGCAACGTGCAACATATCCACAAGCTTGTGTTCAAGGGCCGCCCCTGCGATCTGCATCAGGTGTCCGCGTAGCGCGAGTGGAAATAAAAGCCAAAAACCGAAATTCTGACAGTTCAAGGCTACATGTCATGTGTGACTACCGGGGCGTCAAGAAAGTGTGCTCTAAATGCCGAAATGCTAGCCACATTGCCAAAGACTGTGCCACGTCCCCGTTTGTACGCACTGCAACATGTTTGGGACATGCCACAGAGGATGCGCAGAACCGTGCTTGCAAGTGCTCGGGCAGCGATGCAACAGCCGACGCGTACGTCCAAAATCCTTCGCAGGAGCTGAAGCGCGGGCAACCGAAGAACAAGCATGTACTGACCTCACGCCCGCATTGCAAGATGGTTATCCGGCGCTCGACCTTGCGAGCGACACCGACACAAGCGACACTGACGCCCATGCTGAACCACAAGACGCAGGAGACCTGCCTCCCCTGTCCTGAGAAAGCCTCGTCAACCCCTCACGACCTGTCCGAGACCAGCGACTTTTCGCCGGACGCCTATGAAGACCACAGCTCATCCAAAGTCGAAGCCAGTGTGCCCGTACTTAGCAGAGACCTTAAGGGCTACAGTTCCGACATAGTTGGCGCCACCAGCAGCACCGGGCGCCGAGAGCTTCGATAGGACGCGGCACCCGGACTAACGGTGACAGTGCGAAGCTCCGGTCATCGGCCCAGTCAAAACACGACGGGTGATATGCCACTGACAACGCGAGTGCCCGCACCGGCAAATCCTTCGCCAGACCCGTAAACATAAGCCTGTCTAACCACACTTACCACATTACAGGTGCGGCGGCTGGTGCGAGTGTCGGTGCCAGCGCCATGGAAGCTGACCCCCAGCACGAACGTGCCCACCCACCGACCACGGACTCTGATGGCTCTACGGACAATAGTAAGCCCTAAAACTCGCTATTCTCTGACGACGTCCCGCAACTCATCCGCAACTTGAAGCTTAGGATGCGTGGGTTGACACTCACGGAAAGGACTTCGTTGCAAAATGGCAACGGGGGTTCCAACAATGACCAGGCTAGATCACTACTATTTTCCTGAAGTGCTAGCCACACATGTCCGAAGCTGCGAATTCCTACAGTTCCTCACCGGGACGCTCCATGCATTCCAGACCACTTTTAAGTGTCTAAACACTGTTCTTTGAACAGTTCGACTAACCTTAGAAACCTTGGAAATGGACACCACACTGGTGCACCACCCGGAAAGCGTAGCATTACTGCGCAATGCACTAGAGCACTGCACTAGAGCAAGGCCACCTGAACCCCGCAGCTGAGGACGCATTGAAACGCATTTGGCGCGCCGAGCTTATCAAAACGGGGTTGCGAAAGGAAAGCGCGCCTGACGACACAGATAAATGACACGCTACGAAAAGCGCGCAGAGGCAAGACGCTGACTTTCGCAATGCACGACTATCTTGATTAGTTAAAGGCGCGGTATGGACTTTTGCTACGTCTTAATTCGCGCACGGCTGCGCAGTCTTTTATGAACGGACGATCGGTTTCAGATCCAGCGGTTCTTTGAAGTGTTCACAACGGCTCCTTGGGTGAACAAATGCATGTTCTTTTCGTCCAGGTTTGCCGAACGGCGAACAGTCTACATGAGCAGAAGACATAATGAGGGTCTTCAAAAGACCTTTTTCGAATCTTTTCAGGGCGGAGAACGCGAGTGACGTGAACTACACCACCATAGTTAACGAGTTTTGCGCGGGAATTTCCCGCGTACCGGAGGAGCTCCGCGATGGTCTGTGCAGCCCAGTGACGCTGGATGAATTACGCTTCGTGCTTCAGCACATGAAAGCAACCGCTGCCGCCGGCCCTGACGGGATACCTTTGAGTTTCTACAAAACCTTCCTTGAAACAATACAGTCCACCTTTTGACAATGTTAAATGGGCTTCTTGCTGATGGATTCAGGCCAAATACGTTTCGAGAGAGCAGAGTTATCTCTTGCTTAAAAGCGTCCGATCCAAGAGCGTAGAGCGGAGAGTCGTCCGATCCAAGGGCGTACGGCCCATTCTCTATTTAACTCAGAATATAAGATATTGACAGCCATCCTTGCAAACCGCATAACTACGATTTTACCGGAAATAGTAAGCGACATACGAACAAGCTGTGTCCAAGGTCGTGCGATCTAATCCTCGCTTGCGCTGACTCGCGATCTTTTACGTACGCTACAAGAACCCGAATATCTGGCATTTTTGTTTCCTTGGATGCAAGAAAAGCTTTTTATCGCGTAAGAATGGAACTATCTCTTCGCTTTGCTTTGAGTGTTATGGCTTCCCAGCACATTTACCCGACACCCTCCGCTTACTCTACACTGACTTAGAAACGTCATTAGTAGTGAATTGCAATACATCTGAACCTATTGCAGTAAGTAAGGGAATTTGACAAGGCTTTCTCCTCTCCACAATCCTCTTTGTATTATGCATAGTACCATTATTGAAAGAAATCCAGAACTGCACTGCGATTCGCGGTTTCCTCTTCCAGGCTTGGGTGAAGTGAAAGTAGCGGCATACGCCGATGACATCTCGATGCTTATTCGGAACATAGATAGCTACAGAGTCTTTCTGGGAATATTCCACACGTGTATTACCCTGTCGGGAAGCACGTCTTAATCCCGGAAAAAGCAAGGCATTGTGCTTGGGATGCACATTGAAGAGTTCCCTGATGGCGTGCAAATCGTCCAAGGAGTTAAAGTCTTTGGTGTAACTTTCCTCTGGACCGGCGAGGGTAGCCTGCACCACATGGAAAGGAAATCCAACATAAGTGGACAGATGCATCGATGTGGCCAGAACGTTCCAACTGATTTTACTTAAAGAGCTCATCTAATTAAATCAAGCATAACAGCGCCACTGTTTCATGTAGCCCGAATTGCTCTACCACCTCGTCGGAATCTGCTGAGAGTGGCTACTGCGTGCCGCTCCTTTTTTGGGATGGCCACGCCGAAGCTGTTGCCACAGCCTTGGTCCGCCTACCAGTAAAACGGGGAGGGCTTCAGTGTACCCAACCTTGATGTAATGTGCCGCATAATGGCTCTCAAAAACCCCTGGGCACTTTTAGAGAACTCATCGTATTGAGGCAGGCAACTCCTAGTGTATCTGCTAGAACGTCTAGAACATTTTGGTTTAGTAAACGACACGGGACCAGCTGCTGAACATCCACGATGCATTACACACATGTTATAAAATCTTTGCAACAATGGCGAAACGATTTTCTATTTCAAGAAATTAGGAAACTGTCCCCCACCGACATGATTGAAATAATAGCATTTTAAAAGCCTATCCGAAGCAAAACGCCGGAAATGCCGGGCGAAAGAACATTGGACTTTCACAAACACGTCTGTCTCCTCCGAGGTCCGTGACCTAACTGGCTTAGAGAATGGGAGGCTTTACCAATGGCCGCCGCCTTGCGGCTGTGTGGGCGTGGCGCCCTCCGCCACATGCCCGCAATGCGGTTGCGTCGAAAACACTGAACCATGTCTTCAATGAATGTATAGTAGCACGCACCTTCTGGCGCATGGTTACCAAAATGTTCCAAACAAGTATGCAGTGGAAGTCTAGCCACAGGGATAATATGTCGTACTCTTATTGGCTATCGGAGCCTTCGTCTTATGGAAACGAAGGGGACTGGCCCGTCTGATGGGACGCCCCCAGAGAGCCATGTTTCCCCTATTACATCGGCCAAGAAACATAATGCTTATGCATTTTAACACAGAACTAGTCATGCTGGGAGAGGAGGCTTTCCTCCGACGTCGGTCTACGCGATTTATTATTGTGAAAGCAACAGAGTGTCCATGCCTTTCCTCCCCTATTGAGGAGGTGGGCTAGAGCTTGTACCACTGTGACATTACAGTGTGTATTTTCTTTTCTTCCTTAGAAACATGTCCTTTTGTGCAGTATTGTTCTCGAACGCGAGAGCAAATTGTCCTCACAGGTGAATGCAAAACATCACCCTTCACTGTGGATGACCTCCCCTTGTTTGTTCATATAGCCTTACTGTTTATTTTAAGTGTAATCATCTCGATGGCAAGAATGTCTTGTCTTTGTTGAACAATTTTCGCATTGTACGCCACTGCATACGATATAGGGTCTTTCGCTGTATATAACAGCGTTCATGTGTACTACGCATTGCTCACCATTGTCCATTTTTATGTGTGACATAGGCTGTGTATGATATATCCGGAAATAAAATTCTCTTAAACCAAGACTGGTACTGTAGTCCGACTTTCTGTTACTGGGCACAGGTTCGCTCAAATAAACAATTCATTATTCGACTCGCAGTGTGCTCCGTTCTTCCACTTGACGACCTCATGACAATATTCTGAATAGCAGTACGAATAGCTGAGCCTCCAAAGTAGAGCTGTCGAGCTCAAGTGTGTGCTCTTAAAACACAAAGTTGTTCGAAACCAAAAAGCCAAACCATGTGGCCCCTCCGCTCCTCTAAACTATATAGATTGATAGCCGGCAAGGCAACTGCCGTGTCAATGGTTTCTTATAAAGTAATAACTTGCGGGTGAACCGCCAATGAAGAAATGTACTGCTGGAGGGAAGCCTTACGCTGCCTGAACCACGCGCAGTTCCACTGCCAAATGAAGAACTCAGTTGCACTGAGAGCCATTGCTGCTGCTACTGGTTTGCCAATTTAATGACACGTCCATATCGACAGGAGCTTTATTTATTGGCGGACCCCAGCCCGCAGAGAGAACGAGTGAGACAGGTGGAACCGGGACGAAAAAGTTTCCGCCTAGAGCGAGTCTGCTTTCAATATGGCAAATTTACATGCTACGAGTTCAAAGCATTCCGCATGCCGCGCTACCACCTTTTGTAAATCTTTGATTACGCCTAAGACGTCCAAGTTGAAATCCGCCGCTACCTCTCCTTCCGTACTTATTCTTCTCTTAGGCGGGGCCGCAGCTTCATTGACGACGACGACGCCGGGGCCTGTGCTGTATTTGAGAGCCTCTAACTCAACCCTCATCTGCTGAGGCAGCGCTTTAGAGATAGCATTCTCTTGAAGTAAGAATGCAATCTTAAGGTCTTCTTTTTCTATGGCAGTGCCGCGTGCGCTACCTGAGCTGGCTGCTGCGCGGAGTTTGGCTTGGTGCAATCCCCCCAGGTTTTGGGGGCAGTCTTGGAAGCGTAGCCTGGAGGGTGGGCGCGCCTCTTGGAGCGAGAGCGTCCTGTTAGCGAGTGCGACTCTTCTCAACAGCTGGCGAAGGAGCGCGCAGCCTCGAGGTTGGTTCCACGCTTGAATCCCGTGACTTCAGCCCCTCTAGGTGCCGCCCGAGTTCCTTGACACCCGTTTAACGCCGTCTTGGTCGCCTCACACGTTGGAGGACTTCGTATCAATGCTGGCAGGACTTGTCGGCCATTAGATGTGCCCTCCTCCTTTGCCCAAGGTGCATGAAAAGCTGGCATTGGTGATCGTTCACTGGATCGTTGACAGCACACCCGCAGCACACTTTCTTCGTCGGTGTCGGGCAGACATTGACCCGATGGCTGCGAGCTCCACAGCCATACCAAGCGTCAGTCTGTCTCCTGTACAAATTTCACCGTAGCTTGCTCGTACAACACATAACATAGTTGTTACCTTGAGCCTACTGACGAAAACGACGAAGATAGTCGTTTCCTTGATGCGATGCACCTCCATGGCTTTAGTGTTTGCGTTGGTTGACGATGATCGCCGCCAACTGCGCTCATCGATTGTGCACATTGTCTTCTCGGATGACACCTTTCCAGGTAACGTTAGAAGCGGCCATGTAGGTCGAAACTTGATACTCAGTCGAACCAATGCGTATGAGACACCACGCTGCGTAGGTTCCCGCGTTGCGGAACGCTGTGGTAAAGACCACAACAATTTTAACGCGATAGCGTTAGAGAGCTCGTGTCAACATCGCCACCGTCAACATTGGCACCGTTGGCTGTGAGCGAAAACTCGTCCGAGAGTGAAAAGTAAAGAAAAAAGCAAATAAAATAAACGATAAAATTTTCGGTCCCAGAGAGGTTTAAGCCCGGGCCGTTCGCGTGGCAAGCAGGTTGCCCTACTAAAAGTCACGATGTTACTAGCAGCTGCTTCGAGAAAAAAACACTACATAATGCCATGTAGTGGAAGGAGTCTCCTTAACACCAATTTGTTCGGCAGGTTTGGGACAAAAACGAGCCCATTCTGCCATTTGTAGGCGCATTTAGGAGGCCATAAACTACGTCGAAAAGGCTGAGATAGTGCAGCCATTCCCGCTAATAACACAGAGGAACTTTCAGACAGCTCTAAAATGAACGACTATGTCCATCTAGCGGAAATATGTCATGACTTTTCAGAGGCGTTGATGAAGCAAACAGCAACGTTAGATAATGTGCTGCATTCTGTGAGGCATTGTGAGAATATTTATGGCCTCCGAGATGGTGAGTGTGCGGCATGTATCTTGGAGGCCATGCGAAACTTGCTTTAGATCAAACACCTGTATGTGTTGTCAGCGTCAAACGAAACCCGAACAGCGGCAAGCCTTCGCACAGCTATATGACGCACCATTCCGCTTATGACTACGATAAGGCAATAATATATGCGGAAACTTGTCGAAGAAGATGCGCTCGCCTGTCAATCGTATAACTGGATGGCACGCACTACACTATCCCAAATCCTTGCCGCTGTTCCGGTTTCATTTGACGTTGCTAGTGCCATACGCGCGCCTCGCGCTCGAGGGTGTGTGTGTTTGTACGTCATCTGTGAGACATTGTGAAAAATGTCTCAAATACAGCAGAGCGCCGTTCTAGCAGATGGAAGTGGCCACACTGCACAGTCACTGCATTACGATAAATATGTCACGTGCGCTTGCGCGCCTGCGCACGGCGCGCGTGTGTGTGTTTGTGTGTGTGGAACATAATAATATGTATGCAATTCACGGTTGAAGGGCGCTCCAGGGGCCCAATTTCGCTATCGTGTTCAACTCTGAAAAGCGAAGCTTATGGGTTCCCAATTTTTTAGTTATGTTCGGGCAGGCGATATCCTTCAGTGTTTTTACTGGTGATCGTTTTGCTGCGGTCAAAGGGGCCTGGGGCTAGACGAATCAGGCTAACCTTCTTGACATCCAGGTCTCTTTCAGTTACACTATGATCGAATATGGCTCCTCGGCAATCGGGGAAGCATCCGTGCGCCTGCAAAACATCAAACGACGCCTTGCGCGGTGGCCGTGCTATGGCCAGCCGCTCCTGCACTTCGAGAAACATCGACGCTTGTTGTCGAGGAGAACGCTTTTTCTTTGCAAAAGCGGTCTGCCACCAACGCGCGTAGTGAATATTACGGAAATAACTTCCCAGTCCACCACCACCAGCACCTCCAGCAGTGAAGCCGTTTTGGTCAGCACGGGGGGTGCCCGGACGCAGAAAAGCTTTAAAAAAGGGGCAAAAATAGGCCTATCAAGAAATATGTAGCCTTCGTAGAATACTCATTGATGAGATCTACTGAAGAGGGTCAACTCCGGTGTAATTGGAAGCAATACTTTGACAGCAATCTTCGAAGGACGACAGGAGCGGTCGCACCACTCTCTCGCCGGATACACGAGCTCCATAAAAAACACGTTCATTCGCACTGGAGCACTCTGAAAGAGTTCCTGTACATAAGAATAATTTTATTTGACGAATAAGTGGTAATTTCTTAGTGTCCGTGACAATGAATATTATAGGACTACTTCGGCAAAATAACTGATACAAGGATTCATCTGCATGAAGTTACTGCAAACAGTCGACTCCTAATTATAAGTTCCATGCTCTCCCTACTGTTTGAAGCCAATATCTGATTGCTAGAGCTACGCTCAGCTTTACACGCACCAGTACCTGACTTTTCTGACTCTTGTCTTATAACAAAAAAACTTCAAATGAATACAAAGCAACATACCTGTGGTACTCAAAGCAACTAGAGAAGCCTGTTTTATCCTCTTTGCCTGTTTTATCCTCTTAGTCTATTCCCAACAAAATATATCTTCGTTAAATAATGTTTTCATTACGTGCCCCAATTTGCAGCTATCCTAATTCACCAGGAGGAGAAGCTGAACGGCACGACAGGCTCTGAAAACCTGTGCGACTTTGTGGGAACCATGGTTGCGTACGCAGCCTACTCCTCGTTGCCCAGCAAATACAAGAACGTGACACTTGCCGGCATAAAAACTTCATCGAAGCAGCTATTCTTCATAAGCCATTGTTTGAAGTGGTGCGATGAGTACGGCAGCAGACCAGCCCCTCGCTACGCGGCACCACGCTCAAGATGCATAGTGCCCCTTATGAACATGCCTGAGTTCTCCAGTGCATTTAAATGTGTGGCAGGAACACCAATGAACCCGCGAAACAAGTGCAAATTTGGGTATAAACATGATAGTGTGCTTTATTTTTCAGTTGAGCCACCATCGTCACGCGATTAGTTATTTTTTTTCAGATCGTGTTTCTTGAGTCCGAATACACAAAAGGCATGGTAATCATACAAAAAAGTCTGGATCTTTACACAGCGCACTTATTTGTCTAAGCAGTTTTTGTATGTGTTTTTTTGGCGAACTTGCAGTACTTGACATCATTGTAGGCACTGCCATGTTTTATTAACCATGTTATTTTTGGGAAATTAACTAGTTGCGATGAAGCGGTGTTCCTTTTGTTGTGTTTTTGTGCTTGTCTCCGTGCGATGCTTCATAACTAACATGAGATCTCTCCAAGTCGCCCAACTTTCAACGTTACTGAACATTACCTACTTCTCTGAACAGTTTTTTCTTTGTTCTTATGAGTCTCATGTTTTTGTAAAGTACAGCCGAATAAGCCCTCTTTTAATCTTTACGTTAGTTTGCAGCTTCATTTAAGCTACTGCTTACCCTTCATAGTCACTTGAGTTCAACCTACGGCCAAGGCGATTTGGCACAATTATGTCATTATGTGCACGTGTACTGATTATACAGCACCAACACGCTGCTTACTGCTTGTCAAACTGACAAAATTGGTAGCGCACTCATACTGAGAGTAATATAGCCATTTCAGAGATTTTACTAGGAAAATTCTAAAATACTGTTACAAATCAAATGATGTGTTCCTACGAGCTTTCTAACAAGCCATCTATGCAATTTTCATAAGTACTCATATTGAGGGATTACTATAGCGCGGGTATGAATTTAACTTATTCGGCACTTAAGAGGGCAAGGAGGACACACGATAGCTGATGAAACGACAAGGAAAGAAAGAAGTGTGTGCCGATAATATCAAGGTAGCACGCAAAGCGTCTAGCATCGAGAGTATACGATGACAGCCAATGATTTGCTGCATCTAAGTTTCAGTTCCGCGAGCGTCTGCTACAGCGCTTACGGGATGCCGCGTACGTTGTAATAGGCGTTTTGGCGGCTGTGCAAAGCCAAGCACTCGCCTTTCATCAACGACTGTAGCTAAAAACAAATTGCTCGATGGCCTTAAGTATCGAGCAATCCATGCACTATCTCGCCAAGTACAAGTAAACAACACTCCAGGTGCACCACATAAATGAAACCACACATAAATCGATGCATGCAATGTTTGAAAATGTGCCTCGAATGTCTTCCCCATTTAACGCGACCAGTTACCTTACATTTCATTGAAGCTGCGCTGCTACTTAACTAATTCGGTGCAATCTAGCACGGTATAGTGGTGAACGTAAGGGTGTTTTGTACCTATAGTCAAAGGTAGCCTTTGTTACAATATTCTTATTACAAGACACATGAGCGACTTTGGTGCCTGCAGACGAATTGTGCGGAAATAGATAACAGCAGTAATCAAATGAAATTGTGAGCGCAATTTCGCTGGTTCCATGCACCGCAGCATTTTTATAAAGCCGGAATGCGAGAACGTGCATACGCTTACGCTTAGGTATATGTCTACGTAAAATGAGGGAGACTCGTCGGGAGGTGTCTCAGTGCTAATGCTTTTCACAAAACACGGTGCAAATATTTCGTCCAGTTGTTTGAGTGCGCAAACAAGCAAGGGACGTGTATACGAGTCTTGAGGTCGAGAGACGTTATCACACGTGCGAAAAGGATGAAGAGAGAGAGAGAGACTCTCGTTTCGGCTTCGCGAAAGCTTGAAATTGATAGATAATAAAGACAATTTTCTGGCCCAGCAGACGTCAGGGAAAGTCTCCGCAAAGCAGGTCAGATGCTCGGAGAGCATAAAAAAGTGGAGTACGCGTTATATGGGAGTGACAGCCACTCAGAAAGCGAGATGAAGTGTGACTGTCCTTAGATGTGAGAATCAATGCTAATTAGAGAGTTGAGTTAATGAGCCAAAACTTTCCTAAATAACGATAATGGAAGCAAACTGAGCATTCATCTAGTGAAAGTGACACTAGTGACAGTGAACTCATAATAGTTGATTAGCGTTGTCACAGGCCGATATATATTTTTATTTTCTTATTATATTTGGCAAACTATGAGAAGGTAGCGTACGTTAGAGCCGGCTATCCCAACGTCATGACAGTAATGTACAAGAATAAATAGCGCACGGTTATACAGTCACACGTGGCGGTTTCTATCTTCTAGTAACCTTGGGAAACGCATTCTAACTATTTTTTCTATTTTTGACAAAGTTTCACGGACGTTTTTGCATTTGGCTTCATTCGAAGGAATGACGATATATCAGCAATAGGGCGAAACAAGCACTGCTGCAGTGGACGAGCGGTTACAGCGCTCAACTACAATCTAGGAGGTACTTGGTTCGATTCGCAGAATCACTGAGCACTTTTTTTTTCAAGAGGTTGCCCGGCCTGACATTATGCGTGGTGGCGGGTACTAATTTTTTAGAAGTAGGCTTTCGCACTTGCTTCTTTCACTCCCCTTTTGACCCAAAAGCGCTGTACTGTGCTCCTTCAAAAATTAAACAATTCAGGGTTCATAATTTTCTCCTCCATCCCTCTTATCGCAAAAGTGTCCAGTGCTGAAATACCAATATCATACCTGGTATATTACTTTTCACGTGTTTGGATATTCGACCAGCAATCAGTCTTCACGGTGTTTTGAAGAAAATCTACACATGCAGTGAGCTAACTGCTTGCAGCCAAGTTGACTGCCTTTGTAGGGACACGCTTTCGTGCTAATTTGGTGGGCATCATCACATGCAGCAAGACCAAAGAGCACGGACAGTTAGAGCTGACGCAAACAGAGTGATTAGTTTGTGTCTTCTCTCCCGCTATTTGTCGATTGAGAGTGAGAATGTCGCGTGAAATCATGATATGCAAGCGAATTGAAAGAGATTGCATCTAGAAGGCTGCATTTGAATGAAAGCCAAATAATAGAGGCCAGTGTACTGACAGATGCACTCGTAGGAATAGAAAATGAACGGTATGAATGTCTGCAGCTTTGTAAGGTAAACAAATACTACTCGAGTATACAGGTGCGAAATATAACAGCAAAATAGCTGGAAAAAGTTTACGCTATAAAAGCAGTGTCAGTAATAGCCGTCTTCGCTAGTGGGTGTTATTTATTTTCTATATATTATCATAACTGAAATCAATAACACTGATTTCCAAACCCGGCCAAGTGCACTACCGTTCGCTCTAGGTGACTGCCAGTTAGCGCCAACGAAGGACTTCAGCGGCTGATGATCACCTCTGTGTCTAAAATCACCTCACGGATTCCGCTGAGACAAGGTGATGTGATCAATTTTCCGATGAATTTGTAGAGAATAAACGGCACCAGCACTAGTCTACGTGAATAATTATCTGGTGTTGAAGGTCCCAAAACCACCATGTCAATATGGGAGACGTCTATATAGTGGACGGCTCTATAAATTTCGATCACACGAGTTAACTGAACATGCACTCGAACCTGAGCACATGAGCCTACAGCATTTTCACGTGCAATCATCTGCGCAAAGGAGGCTAAAAGAACTTCTTTAAAAAATCATCACAATCTAGCTTAATATGCAGACGTGATAGTAATTGAGAGCACCAAGCTGCAATTAACAGGAGTATTTACTGTGCGGAAATGCTCTAAGTGGCAGTTATTGTAGGCAGAAAATTGATCCAATACAGCATCATCCGGGCTCCTCGTGTTTGCAGTCATGCGCCTATTGAATTTTCTTCAGATCACAGTCTGTTCTGCGCGTGCTGCTTTGTGGTCTTTCATTTGGACGGTGACGCTGGTAAAAGAAACACTCGCCAATGTTCAGTCGCATGGTAGAGCATGTCCAGTCGTATAACGACCGGGAGATTACTGATCACCGAGTGAAGCACTTACATTACGGCATCAGAAACAAAGTGATAGTGACACGCAATGTCATTCGTGGAGTTTTTAACGTGCCCGGTACCAGCGCTAACATGTAGCAGTTTATTTGGTGAGAAATTGTCAATGAAAAAATTAGCAACAACACAAGGCAAACTTTTCCAGTATTGATTTCTCTCATCATGTAGATGTAGACGTATGCACCTGTCAGATATGTCGCCTACGTCTTTGAAGTCTTATTTTTGCGTCAGTTATATCAAACAGCCCTTCCCTAATATCATGAGTCAAAAAGAACTCCACTCAGCCTTATTTTGGTCAGTCGGGAAGAATAACATTAGATTTTTGAAGAAAATATTGGCATTCTCTTCGAAGACAAATAAAGCAGAATCACACGGAAACACACACACGCCTCTTTTGTGACAGCCCCTGCACATGTTTGTGTCACTCTTTTCGCAAACATTCCATGCTGTCGCCTTAATTACAGAACAACACCATTGCTGTGTCTACCAGATAAAACCGTACGTGAGCTGACTTGTGCCACGAAATCATACTAAGAACGCAGGTTGAAATCCCAGCCACTGGCAGTCTTTCAATGGAGCTCAAGTGCTGCATACAAGTATAGCAGTTGCGTGCGTGGTATTAAAAAACAGATAGTCTAAATTTATGTTGCCCTCTAGTTGGCCGTCTCTCATAATTATATGTTGGATCTCAGACATGACACCTATGCCATGACTGTAATGGTATTACCCAAAATTTCTCACGTTCCTTTATTCAGAGAAAGAACGAGACATCTGCGACGTTTTCTCACAGCCCCTTATTATTTAACAAATTAAGAAGAAAAACTTCCAGCACTAAGAATTATCTTCAAAAGAAGATATAAAAACAGCAATATAAAAAGATCAGAAAGATAGCAAGAAAAGTAACGAAAATTGTCACAATTATGTCATTCAGCTTTCTGTATTTACGAAGCTTTTAAATCATTTGATTTTTTCGCGTTTATGACCACGGAAATTCAGGGCCTGTCATTCCGACCCTTCAGATTGTAACGAAGGCCCAGTTCCATAGGCATCATAACCAATGCTTTTTTTCACCCTAGCATTTTCTAAAATCAACTAGAGTGGACACTGTGGCACGGCGATCGTTCAGCGACCGTGGGATTGATGGGTCGTGCAGGGATACATCTAGTCTTTGTACTTGCAGGTGGCGAATCAACTCGTGGCATTGTTTTGCTGTGTTTTCGGTTTTGTTCTTAAGGAAGAGCGAGCACTTTCTAACGTCGTCACCCGATAAATGGTCAGCCTAGAAGAATAAAATGATAAGCGCACCGCTGAACATTTGCTGAGTTTTCTTTCGTGAGAAAACGGCTACAGGACACACGACTACAGCAAAATCCAGAAGTACGAAGATTAGGAAATTTAGTGTACTACCCATCTTTCCCATGCTCGCTGAAGCGCCGCGCTTTCAGCTCCCTTAGACACCAGCGCTAGAGTTTCCTCTAGTGTATATTTAGCAAACACTATGTTTTTGCGACAATCGTCAAGACCAATGTTCGTGTTCTACTGGCAGAACAAGCCCAAGAACTGAGAGTGTGCCTTGGTCTGCGTAGATGTGCGTCAACAGAGCCAACATTTGCAATTGCTGGTGACTATCCGGCACAAAAAACACATTGCCGTAGAAGTCTTGAGAACGCACATCAGAAACTTCGCACGTGCTACCTGTCACCCCCTTGCACTGTGCCTTCAGAGAGATGTCAAGCATAGTTCGCTAAAGTGATGGTGAAGTACAACGAGAAACTTCCCTCGGCTTCACTCCTTCATCTAAATCATCGACACCCCCTTGATGTCTTATTCGACCCAAAGTGCATCTTAATGTACCAGGGATCTGGAGGAAATCTGAGCTTTCAACGCCCGTGCTGACACAACTGTCTTTTCTTCTTTGCATGAGAAATATTCAGACAGCGTGCATATATATACCGATGGCTCCACGAACCGCCAGTGTTCGCCAGGTGCAGTAGCTGTCCCAGCGAGAGGTGTTACAATCAGCTTTAGGAATGAACCCACGGCATCTACTGCAGCGGAAATAGCTGCTTTGCGCGCTGCACTTTGTGTGGTCAATCGGGGACCACCCAACAATGGTCAATCTTTAGGGAATCAAGGGCTGCCCTGCAATCTGGTCTCTCAGCACTGCGCCGCAGGCCTTACGAAAAGCTTTTTTTCAAAATTCGATGCTTTCTCCACACTTCACACGAGAAAGGCTATCATGTGACGGTTCAGTGACTGCCAAGTCACTGCGGCGTCATAGAGAACGAACATGCTGTTACTGCCGCGCAGGTAGCTCTTGAAGGAACACAAGAAGAAGCCATAACACTTTCGTGGACTGATGCTGCTAGTATTCTTCAACAACTTGCACATGAAATCACGTTTTCACCATGGTGCCCACCAAGCACGAGACGAATCGTCAACACCACCTGTCCTCTTTGATGGCTCTACGCATGCCCACTGGACTTGACCGAAGAGAAGCCACCCTTCTTATCGCTTATGGCAAGGAGTGGCATTTACAAAATCTTAATCATTCAACATAGGAGTGGCCGCCTACGCTCTCTGCGATGCCTGTCGTTGTGAAGAGACACTGCACCACATTCTGTGCGACTTTCCGTTGTGTGACATTCAGAGACAGACACTGGCGTCCATTCTTGCGCGCATCGACAACAGCCAACTGTCTGTGGACACTATTCGTTAAAGTTCCCGAGAGAAGACTTTGCAACAGGAAGCGACAGAAGCTCTGTTGAAATTCCTACCGGACTAGAACAAGCGGCTGTAACAGCAATGTCACACACTGCGAAAGACAAGACTGGACTATGACTGATTGTGCTGAGTGAAGAAAACGACAACGACGGAAGTGCGGGGCAAGGCGTGTAATGTGCGCGTGAGTGTCAGCAAATCAGCTGATGACCTGTGGTGACCCATAGAGGTGGCGTGCCACGATTGGGCCACGGGCGACCGTCACGTGGCAGTGAGCTTTGTGGCTGGGGACGAGCCGAGCGGCAGAGGGGAGGCAGCGGCTTAAGCGTCGGACGCAGGCGAGCCAGGTTCCGGCCAGGGAACGCGGCCGTCCATGCTGCTGCTGTCCAACCACCAGCTGGGGCGGTATTGCCGGCACGAGTACTGCATCTCGGGACGCGGCCTGGCCTGCTGTTCTCTTCCTTGCCGAGGGCATTGCGGATCTCGGCGAGGCATCTGCACGGTCAGCCGTTCGACACAGCGATGAACGTGGCCTGGCTAATGGTCACGGTTGCGTCGAGCATCGCGTCTCGGCGCACGCTCTTCGCTGGACGGGCTGGCCATGCCCCGCATGGAGCATCGCGTCTCCGATGCGGGTTGACTGCTCCGTGGCCGCACCCATGCCATCAAGCGCCGGTGTCGCCAGAGCGTCGCACATCGGCAAGGGACGAGCGAGACATTCTGCCTGGCGAGACGCGGGAGTGCGCACAGAGCAGCACGGAACCGGGCAAGGTCCAGGGTGGCCGAGGATCCAGGTGCCAGGGAAGTTCTGGCTGAATCTAGGATTGCCGAGCGGTGCCGAGTGATGCGCCAGACTCGGGCGTGGGCCACGAGCTCATGAGCTGCAGTGTGCACTCGAGGGTACCTGGCAGTGCCGTGGTCAAGAAGGAACGTGCGGAAAAGAGAGCTCGAGGGTTGAGGCCACGAAGGCAGAGGAAGCTGTGCGCCGCTCGAGAGGGCGAGTTCCTGGCAGCGTTCCTGAGCCAAACGTGAGACCCGTATGTGTCGGCCAGGTCGAGCTCCGGTGTGTCTGTTCAAGGTCCAAGGCCGAGACTTGCCGAATGGCTCCTGCCTGGGTGCAGTGGCCGGGAGCAGGTTCGTGGACGAGGCCTACCGGGTGTGGTTCACTAAGAAATACAAGTTAGACTGCATTACAACGCAACAGCCAATGTTCCTAACTTTAAGGCTGTCTAACATAGCCAGCTCACCGTACTGCGTATAGGAGCAAATGGGCAGTCTAGAAGACACAAAGAACTTGTGGATTATGAGTGTGCTTGTTGCTGACATCTATTATTCTAAATGAAGAAAACCTTTCAAAAATGCACTTCATCAGGGGAAATAATCATACGCAACAAACACAACGGGCTCCTACAGGTGCCACCAACACTCACCATTATTGTTGATACCAGTGTCTTGCCGGATGGATATGCTGCGTCCTGCACAGAACACCAAAGGAGCGCTCCATGACTTGGATTGCATGTGTGCTAGCTGCATCGCTCTGCTGCTGAAATAGGCTAGCCACAGACAGAGAAATGAGAAGCCATGGCTTTGAAACACACTGAACGTCACCTTTAGAGATCAACAATGCATACTTAGGTCAGGTACAATTTGTAGAAAAATATTATCACTATGCAATCGTGGTGAACATGTTCGGCTGAAACATAAGCAACAGCACTGAGAGAGAAAAAGCTACATTAGGTAAAAGATGCAGTTACTGGCCCTATGTCATCTGAGCTTCTTCAATAGGTCTTTCTCCTTACAAGTTGTGAACAGCCAGGCAATTTTCACCCACTTGCTATTTCCTTCCAGAGCACTTGATCCACAGAGGGAGTCACAAGCTCGAGAGCTCAATAAGGAATCAAAGTATTTGTGCTCGTTTCAAAGCACAAGCTTTTGAGCCTCAGATTATTGGAGTTTCATTCATAAGCTGCAGGCTTTCAGCTTTCAACATTCTCAATTATCTTGCAATTTAGTTCTATAAATGTTGAATAAGAATTATGTGTAAGAATATTACAGGTATCCACTGAAAGCAACCATGCTTGGGTTTTCAATTTGTGCACAGTAAGTGGTGTTCACGTAATCGTATGTATTAAAGAAAAACTAACCTTGCAGCCAGCCGTTAGGCAGTTTTGTGCGCTCGAAGCTCCCAAGCAGATCGCAGTCCTTCCAGATGAGGCTGCCATGCATGCTTCCACGCCCATCCGCTGAATGATAACAGTCCCAGCAGTGACATAGGCTTGCATAGTTAGGGAGAACGCGTCCTTCCTATTTTTGTACAGGTGCTCCAAGTAATGATGAGGATTGATGTGCCAGAATGTTCAACCGATGAATCACAGGACCTTAACAAACCAATCTCTGCGATCTGTGAAGAGCCAAAAACGAGATATTTAAAAACAATCATTAAAGCACTCACTTTCTAATACTTATTTGAGGAAGCTATCACTTCGTTAATGTGACCAAAATCTGCTATAATCACTTTGAAATAAACTGAAGCCTCATGTAAAATTTACGTACCGCAATATATATGTCCTACTGAAGTATAGTACTAGCACAGTGGTAATCGTCTATAGAACTAATTTTCCAAAATAACATAAATTTTTTAAGTGCAACCTGGCTTCTGAAAAATAAATTCACATTAACTTTCCAACTATCAAACGTGGTCAATCGACAGGCCCAACCTCATAATCAAACAAGAGCTCACTTGTATCAAATCACAAAAAACTTTTTATGTATTTGCTCCATATATATGTATGTATATAACAGTAGTAGTATATTTTTCATGCTTCAACTTACCATAGAGAAACATTACATCTGATGGGCTTAAAAACTTGCACACGTTATAGAACTGCGTGAATTATAGTACTGGTGAAATTTAGTTCTGCAAGGTGAACTCACCGATGGCAGCATTTAGTAGCCGTCGGTGTCATGAGGAACCAAGTACGGCCAACAGGCAAAGGGCATCTGCAGACTGGAAGCTGCCAATGACAGCAATGAAGGGCTGGCCAGGCGTGCACGTCCATTGATAAAGTGTAAGAACTGGCCATGACCGGCTGTTGTCAAGGCTCTAGTGCCGTGAAAACGATGGCCAGACGAACTCGGAAACCTGTAGTTAGGCGATATTGGCCTACAACTTCATCCAAAGCAAGGCACCGGTGAAATCTTTGCTTTTTCTGGGGGCCGAAGGGAAGCTTGACGTTCACGGGCTCTCGCTGCCACATAGAACTCTCAAGTTGTTACCGAAGAACAGTCTAGGCGCGCTTCCAAAGTAACACGATCCACAACAGAATGTAGCATCTCGCAGTTTTGGTTGATCACATCACAGCGCTAGGACTATGGTTATCACAAAAAGGAGAAGTGACGACTTAATAAACAAAAGCGCCAAGCTGCCCCACCACAACTTCGCCGGGCAAAACAGTTATCAACGCTGTCTTTCAATTTTCGGTCACACGAGCACAGCTTGTTCACAAGTCTTGGAACGTCAACACAGCACCACTGTTCACAACGAACATCGTTTCACTCCCGAACAGTACATTGCTCTCAAGTAAATAGAAGCGTACGGGCTAACTAGTGGCGAAGCAAGAAGCCTGATCCTGGACCTCCGGAGTTGCGACCCTGACTGCTGGGTTGGCCGCGACTTCCGACTCAACGGCGCTGCACACGGTAGCGTATCCGTGCGCCGTCAGCCGTTCCACCCATGCCATGAAATAAAAAGTTCATGCTAATCCTTTCTCGTCCGCTATCAACAAACATAGTGACGAACGTTTCTTAACCATCACAATAAATGGCGAGCCTGCCAGGATTAAGCTCTCGCGTTACATCTGAGAGCTTCACGGTGTTTGAGTGTGGCCGACGAGAATGGACGACAAGAGAAAGCTAGTTGAGCTAGGGAAGGAGATGGGGCTGAATGGAGGCTTTGCTGGCATGGGTGAGCGCTGAGGAAAAAAAATTGAGGACCAGAGAGCTCGGAAACGAAGGCCGAGACCGCGCTGGTCCAGGCATCTCCACCTCCACTGCTCGAGAGTCGTGAGTCCACGAGACTGTTGTTCCTCATCACTGTGTATTGTGAGAAAAGTTGTTGACTGAAACAACTTTCTTGTGGGGAGGTTATTGTGCTGAGTGAAGAAAACGACAACGACGGAAGTGCGGGGCAAGGCGCGTGTAATGTGCGCGTGAGTGTCAGCAAATCAGCTGATGACCTGGTGGCCCATAGAGGTGGCGTGCCATGATTGGGCCACGGGCGACCGTCACGTGGCAGTGGGCTTTGTGGCTTGGGACGAGCCGAGCAACAGCAGAAGGGAGGCAGTGGGCTTAAGCGTCGGAGCCAGGTTCCAGCCAGGGAACGCGGCCGTCCATGCTGCTGCCGTCCAACCACCAGCTGGGGCGGTATTGCCGGCACGAGTACTGCATCTCGGGGCCCGGCCTGGCCTGCTGTTCTCTTCCTTGCCGAGGGCATTGCAAATCTCGGCGAGGTGTCTCCACGGTCAGCCATTTGACACAGCGATGAACGTGGCCTGGCTAATGGTCACGGTTGCGTCGAGCACGCGTCTCGGCGCACGCTCTTCGCTGGACGGGCTGGCCATGCCCCGCATGGAGCATCGCGTCTCCGATGCGGGTTGACTGCTTCGTGGCCGCACCCATGCCATCAAGCGCCGGTGTCGCCAGAGCGTCGCACATCGGCAAGGGACGAGCGAGACTTCTGCCTGGCGAGACGCGATGCTCGACGCAACACGGATGTTGCGCATCCGCAACACGGCACACGGACGCGCTACCATGTGCAGCGCCGTTTAGTCGGACTTCGCGGCCAGCCCAGCAGTCAGGGTCGCAACTCCTAGGTCCAGGGTCAGGCCCCGGCTCACGAGGACCACGCCCGGTAGGCCTCGCCACGAACCTGCTCCCGGCCACTGTACCCAGGCAGGAGCCGTTCAGCAGGCCTCGTCCTTGCACCTTGTACAGGCCGGCGGACTCAACCCCGAACGAACAGCTGGAGCTTGACCTGGCCGACACGTACGGGTCCCACGTCCGGCTCAGGAACGCTCCCAGGAACTCGTCCTCTCCAGCGGCGCACTGCTTCGTCTGCCTTCGTGGCCTCGACCCTCGAGCTCCCATTCGCACGTTCCTTCTTCTTCTCCTCTTCTTTTTCCTTTCTTGTTATCGCCTTCGTGCCACCTGCCCTCCGCTCATCTCTTCGTTTCGGTTTGGCGTTCCTCGTCGCTTTTAAGTCCTTTTAGCCACAAATCGTACCTAAGCACAGCACTTTTGTGTCCTTTCCTTACACTGAGTGTGCGCGCACTTGTTGCCGAATGTGCTGTGTGTATCTCTTCCCTCTCTCTCTGTCTTTCATCTCCCCCATCCCCCTCTTACGCGCAGGGTAGCAAACCGGCTGCCTATAGGCTGGTTAACATCCCTGCCGTTCATATCCTCCTATTTTCCTTCCTTCTTCCTTGACAGTATCCTGTCTAACTACCATATAACTTCCCTTGCACACTCCTTAATAATTTTCATGAGATTATCTTGACAGCTTGCCAGTGTCCTGTCAAACTACCATACACCTTCCCTTCAACACTCCTTAATAATTTTCGTGAGATTATCGTTTATTGCGTCGATCCTAAGGGTGGTGTCCTCGATAAGAGTTGAGTATCTAATCTGAAGCGATATTATGTATCCCTATAGTTTCCTTCTCGGTGCCAGCTCATTGATAGACGTTTTGCGTATTAGTTTCTGTCGTTACATATTCAAGTCTCGGCAAATTTGAGACTTCCAATCTATTGTCACTGTGTAGTATCTTGCCAAGCATTTCCACATTCTGCACGATGCTTGCGTGTTCTCTCGGTATAAAGTATATTTCGTTCTTACTTTTACCAGTAGGGCACCTTTATGTACACTTACGGTTCACTTGTTTTCGGTCGAAGGTGTTGAAGATGCGCCCATCATTGCGTTCTGCAAATTCTACTGGTACCTCCCCTCTGTTATTTCGAGTACCGATGCCGTAATCCTCAATTGCCTGCTCTCCAGCCAGCTTCTTTCCTACCTTTATAGAAGTTCCCAGTAGTATATCTCGCTCATTGCTGATTTATGCCTTCAAAGAAGCTTTCAACTAATACCCCATTATGATTGGGCATAGGTGCGTAGGTCAAAAACGTTCGTCTTGTGTCTCTTAATAAGTAGGACATCTGCCACCCGTTCTATGTCATCTATGTCACCACCTATATTTTTGAGGATTGAAATTCCACCTCTGGTCTTTTTTGTCACGCAAGTCATAATGGCAAAGACGTGACAATTCTGTAGCCTTATAGGCCTCATCAATCCTCCTAACTCACTGAGCCCATTTAACGCCCTCAAGTTCCTCGAATGACACACCTAGACTAGCCTTACGAGATACGTTGCTAGCGTTAAACGTTGCCAATTCAGATACCGATATATTCATTGACTGCAACGTGAACGTATATATATATATTGGGAGTAAGAGTAATAATTCAATGGCCAGTTAGTCTTCGCGAAGGTATGGATATGGCACGGGAGTGCCACGTCGTTTACCGCACTACAAGCGCCTATCATCCCCAGACCAATGGAATGACAGAGCGCTTCAATTGCACCCTTGGTGACATGCTGTCTATGTATATCTCGTCAGACCACTCCAATTGGGACCGAGTGCTCCCGTTTATCACATTCGCCTATAATACCGCCATTCAAAGCACTACTGGGTTCTCTCCTTTTTTCCTCCTTTACGGACGCGAACTTTCTTGCACTATGGACACCATTCTTTCGTACAAACCTGACTCCTCAGAGTCCACGACTTTGTCTCAAGCCGCTACATACGCTGAAGAATGCCGCCAACTGGCAAGATCATTCACAACCCAAGACCAAGGACGCCAAAAGCACCACCATGACGCATCAAATAACACTACTTCCTACGATCCAGGTTCACTCGTCTGGCTGCATGTCCCTTCTGCTACACCTGGAGTTTCTACAAAGTTGGTCCCCAAGTATCACGGCCCATATCGTGTGCTACAAAAACGTCACCAATGAGTTACCTCATTGAGCCACTGGAACCATCTTCTGACCAACGTCGTTGTGGCCAGGAAATTGTCCACGTCTCGAGATTTAAGCCCTGCTACGACCCACCCGTGTTTACTTGTCCATAGGTTGGCAGGATGGCTCCTTATTTCGCGGGGAGTAATTGTAATGAATCTGAATAACGGACGTTCTGCTGGTAATGAAGAACACGATAAGATCGGTGGCTGTAGTAGTAGCTCGTGCACACCGCTCGTCATTAGCCAGACCTGCCTGATAAAGCACATTTTGCCAAGCTGCGTCTGAACCTTTCGCGACGTACAACACCTCTCTCCTCTCTCTCTATATATATATAATATAAGGAAATAAGTGTATACCTAAGGGCTCGTTTTTTCGTGTTTTAACACAATATTAATGAGATATAACAGACAGTAATGCCAAGGAATGTACAGGGAAGTTATTAGAACCAATGGAATGTAGGCATTACTGTGCGGCCTATCACGTCGTTCTTTGCCTATATATGCGTGTGTGTTCTGCAAAACTTATCACTTGTTCTT